>BGNK01005126.1:29566-43520 GCA_003297005.1 Symbiodinium sp. clade A Y106 | reverse complement strand
TATAATTCTATATACTTTTTCGGCACTTTTGCACTTTCCCGGTGCCTGGTTGGTGTAGAATTTACACCCCAGGGGTGTAATTTACACCCCGAAATTTACACCCAAAAGTGTAAATTTTTACACCCCAATTTTGGAGTATAAACAATTTATACCCCATTTTGCGTGTAAATTATCCGAAAGTGTAAATTTACACCCAAAAGATCTATCAGGTGGAAACCAATGACCCGGCATGGAGTTTCATGCTGGGGTCCGACAGCCAGTGCGTCCACACACCGGGAAGCCATCAAGAAGTAAAGGGCTTGCCATGAGTCCGAAGGGACAATTATGCAGCCGGGCCACCTTGGCGTCAAGGTGGCCTTCGGCTTGGGAGCCCGGGTCCTGAACTCTGCGCACGAGGTCTTCGACTTCCGGCGCGCAGTACCTCCCCAAATGGCTCTACATCAAGAATGTCAACGCGGTGTGGAATGGGAAGCGGTGCCGGTCGAGACGGAGAACTCACCTGAAGGTCTACTACGCCAACGGCTGGGAGAGGTCACCGGAGACCAATATGACCACATTGACTTCGAAGGTGGAAGCGGCTCCCTATCAAAGCCGTTGAGAAGTACCCTGGCGAAGCTGCACGTGGTGTTGGGGCATGTGTCCAATGCCAAACTAAAGAGGATGTTGCACCTCAATGGGGCCAAGGATCACATCCTGAGGGCAGCGGGTGATCTTCGTTGCCAGATTTGTCAGTCGGTGATCCCGCCCCGGCCTTCTCCGAAGGCGGCCTACGACCGCCCCACGAGGTTCAACGAGCGAGTCGTCGTGGATGTGTTCTACGTCTGGGACGCGGCCAAGGTGAAGTATGCTGTGGTGCATGCGGTGGATGCCTTTGCCCTGTACCAGGTGACCACCCTGATGCACACCGCCCGGGCGGACCTCGTTGCCCACTTCTTGAAGAACTACTGGGTTGGGGTGTTTGGGCCCCCTGAGGTTCTCATGAGTGACGGAGGCAACGAGTTTGCGGCGGAGACTGAGAGCCTCCTTCGAGCTTATGACGTGTTTCATGAGGTGGTTCCTCCAGCAGCTAAATGGAGGATGGGATTGGCCGAGCGGCACGGCGCGGTCCTCAAGCTTCTGATCATGAAGACGGTCCACGCCACGACGGCCAAGGGCTATAATAGCGAAACGAAGGAGTGTGTGATGGCGGCGACGGCAGCTCGCAACCGCCAAATGCGAGTGAGTGGCTTTTCGCCGACGCAGATCGTCCTGGGCAAGGACGTGGCCATCCCCTCGTCGTTGCTGTCGCAGCTGGAGAAGGGCCACTTCAAGTATGTGCTCAACCAGGACTTGGCTTTTGTGGAAGCCAGAAGGAGAAATGAGCAAATTCGCCAAGCGGCGGAGCAAGCCTTCATATGGGCCGACTCCAGTGACACCCTCCGGAAGGCCATCAACGCGAAGTCACGACACCCTCGCCTGGAGATGTTGTATGAAGGGGCGACGGTCTACTTCTACGACCCTCCGGGCACCAGGAAAGGGTTGCCTAATTCAAGACCAAGATGCGTGGTCAGGACCGGGTGTAGTGGCAGCGTTAGAAAGGCGTGATGGAGCCATCCGGCGAGTGTGGATACGTTACCGGGCCAAGTTGAAGGGAGTTCCCCTGGAATTCGTCCGCTTGGCGGCCCTGGAAGAGGTAGAGTCTTCTAAGGTTTGTCAAGAGGCCCTTCGAGAAGTCGCGCGAGAACTAGAAGGAGGACGGCCGGAGATCGACGAGATGGCGGATCCTGAGGTGCTCGAGCCAGGCCTTCCTCTTCTGGAGTTCAGTGGTGACGAAGAAGAGGAAGAGGAGGACCTCACCCTTCAACAACCTCCGTCCACGGTGACTTGCTGGCGGAGGCGGAGGTGCTTTCGGAGAGGCCGGGTATAGGGCTCCGCCCGAGGTCTCGTTGTGGAGCCTGTGGTAGCTCCCGCAGATGAGGCCGACGACCTCTGCGGCTCCTCCACTTTTCATGCGGCGTAAATGTTCCTCCGTCCGCTCCTTTGCTTCTTCAAAACGCACCTTCTTAGGAGGAGGTTGCCCCTTGAAGTCGCGATGTAGTTGAGCTGGCACATCATCCAGCGCGACACTAACTGGTTGCCTGTGGAAGGGACCGGCGCGGGTGTTGAACATGAAGATCGTCGTGGTGTCAAAAACTCCGGGGAGTGGCTGTCGCACTGGTGTCTCCGGGCAAACAGGTTCTTCAAACAGCTTCTCCCCTGTCATCGCGTCATACACCACCCGACGCACGACGAACTCCCACGCTGGTCCATTAGTTCCCGGGCCTACGGTGTTGCTCACCCGTTTGTCATGTCTGGCCCAAGATCTCAAGGCTGAAGTCGCTGTCGCCGTGGCCGACCCAGTTGGGTTCAGGGAGGCCTCAAAGTTCTCATTGACATACACCGGGACTGCTTCAAGGTGTTGGGGAATGTGAGGTTCCTGAATAGGGCCCATCTCTCCCGAAAACTCAGCAATCGGGATGACGTAGTGACCACCGAATGTTTGCGACAGACCGTACCTCGAGACATGAAGTTTGCGAGAAGACACTTGATGATGTTCTGCGTCGATAACCATTCCCAGCTGGGCGCACGCAGGCTTGGACAGCAAAGGAGGGCATTCCCCCGGAACCACACGGAGCCTCAGGATCACCCTCACCCCTAGCACCGTGGCCTCAAATACAAAGGCGTACTCGCTACGTAGTTCATGACCATCACCGAAACGGAAGCTCTCGTAGGCGGGCAATATGTTGATTGACCCATCCAGTCCCCGCCACCGACTTCATGCACCCCAAGTCCTTAAATCAAAATGCTGCGTAACTCACGCATCGACCAGAAAGCTTCATGGTCTACCGTTGCAATGGTAGGGCTCGGGCTGACAACCAAACAGGCATTCCATCGATCCCTCCGAAGTGTCCTCATCATCCCGAGGTGGAGGTACTTGATCGCTGCCCGCACGGTCCTCCTCCTCATCGGGGGAATCCGACCCAGAAGATGACCCAGACTCCGAAGCAGAGTCCTCTTGTCCTTCCAAGATCGCGTGGAACACTTGCTTCAACTTCTTGGCCTTGCCATACCACCGTCCACGTCCGTCTCGTCGTCGGTGGCCTCCACGATCATACCTCCCAGAGCGGTGTTCACGACGATACCCCTTTTCGGCCGATTCACGGCTCGACTTCTGAACCAGATGTTGGTCCTCGTCAGGAAGATCAGGTTCTCCTTTCCCGATCGGGTATCCCGCCTGGCCCTCCAGTTGCTCCGACAGCTCCAGCATCGCTTGCACCACACGGTGTTCTTCATGAAGGCCTCCGGCAGCTGTTTTAATAAGTGCTTGGTCCTTGGACGTGAGGCGGGCGGCGTCAATCAAGTGACCGAGGTAGAACTTCGTGCCCACGCGGTAGTTCTGGCACGCATCGTTCTCGTGTCGGTAGATCGATGCCCGGTTGATGAACGACTCCAGAGACTCCTTCGGGAACCGGTTCAACCGCATGAACTTTTGCCTCTTCTTGTCCACCTCCTTGTGCTCCAGCAGCTTAATGATCGGCCCGCTCCTTCAGCTGCTGCATGAGCCTGGTGGCCCGAACTCCTTCCGGCAAATTTGCCCCTTCAGAAGCCAGCCAGAACTCCACGGGCCTCCAGTAGTCCTTCCACGACTCACCCCCCTGGCTTAGCGCGAAACTCTGGGGGAAAAGACGAGTGAAGCTTCAGGTACTGGTTGCTCTCGACACGGTCCTGCTTGGCGACTCCTCCGACCTGGCTAGACCTCAGCTGTGGTCCTTGCACGGCCCTCGACTCTAGGCCAGACCCCTGTACTGCTAGTGGACCTTGCGGCTGATCGCGTAGAAGTCGATGATCCGAACCTCCGGGATGTTCTTGCGGCTGATCGCGTAGAAAACAATGATCCGAACCTCCGGGATGTTCTTGCGGCTGATCGCGTAGAAGTCGATGGTCCGAACCTCCGGGATGTTCTTGCGGCTGATCGCTTAGAAGTCGCCCATCCGAACCTCCAGGATGTTCTTGCGGCTGATCGCTTAGAAGTCGCCGATCCGAACCTCCGGTTCTTGTGGCTGATCGCGTAGAAGTCGCCGATCCGGTCCTTCGGGATGTTCCCCCACATCGGAAAATTGGGCTCTCCTGGGCATCACCATAGCCTTGCGTTCCTCCGCCGGGCTGTTCTCCCGACGCGAGAGCAATCTCGGAAAAGGCACTCCCGAGTCCTCCGGGGGTCGAGCGGAAAACCGCTCTTCCGGATCCCCGCTTTCCCAGTTGCTATAAGCTGGGGCGAGCGGCGTCCAGGTGGACAGCCCATGGGTCTTCAAGCCATGAACGTTCCGACCATTCGTAGATGGTCCATTCCATTCCATTCCCATGAGCGTTGGCTCCATGAATCATGTTCCAGAGCTCCAGGGGCTGATGCTGCCTCCCAATTGGCAGTCCTATCAGCTTCTTCGACGAACAGGGATCTCGTCGGCACGGGCGTCCCCTTCCAGAGGTTGCGGCCCTGCAATGACCCGTTCATTGAAGGGCTCCATCTCTCTGAACTCACGCCCAAAGGCCTCGGGTACTCCGACGGCTCGTCCTCACGCATGGCCGACGGAAGCACCGTAGTCGTCGACGAGTACTCGTCTTCGTCGTCCTCCACCCTTTCCCACTCGCGGCCCATAGCGTCGCGCACAAAGGAACTCATGGCTCAAGGCAAACCCCGGCCACTACCTATACTTACACCGTAAGTCCTGACCAACAATCACACACCCCAAACCACCCCTAGGAGCCCCGTTCGCCACTAGAAAACCACAACGACCAAAACTTCCCAACCGGCCTCGACGAGCCGTTTTCCTCGTACGCACTGCTATGAGCCATCCTTCGGCAGCAAAAAGGCTGATACAGCGGCTGCTTCACATGTCTGTTTCCACACTTATCATCATCATGTAGCGCAGCTGACAGCACTGGCATCCTTATGGAGTCACACAAATATTTCATACACGACATCTCGAACCTCCACCTCTTCAGATGCAACACACGCCTTCATCTTCGAGACTGGTGTCTTCTCGGAGAACCTGACGACCTTGAGCTGCTGCAGCCGAGGCAGGCGGCAAGGGACTCACGTTGATGTCTCAAGGTTCAGCCTCGTTTTTGTTCAGGTCGAAGGACACTTTCCTCTTGGTCTTTTTCTTCCTTGCCGCTTCATTCGCAAGCCTCGGTCTTCATTCCAGAGTGCTCCTACTTGCACTGGAGCCCAAAGTTTAAAGACTTAAAGACTCAAAGCTCAAGAAAAGCCGGAGCGGAGCGCAGAGGTGAAGCACGTGAGCCATCGTAAGCCTCACGTGCGAAGTTCGAAGGCGGAGCGACACCGAAACGGAGCGAAGTCGCCGGCGCCGACACGGAAGCGCTTATTCGCTGTTTGCCCTGGAGTCACCGAACTCGAGCGACTGTGATCCGGCCGGGTCCTCCGACCGAGGACTTGGCTTGTGGGTGTGCGGTTGCTGCCATTGCACGCTGCGGGAGCCCGGTTTTTCGGTCAACAAGCTCCAGAAAACGCACTGCCCGACGTGCTTTCTAGGTCTCCCAAGACACAGGTGGCCGGACAACGAAAGCGTCTCGAGCTTCCACACTTCGAATCCTTGACAGTGTCTTCCAGGCAGGGTGACCCATTCGAACACGGATTTCAAGCGAAAATTGTCGGTAAGACTCACTCGTCTGTGTAGGTGGTCAGCATGATTCACACAGCCCGAAGGCGGTTGATGGTTCTTCGAATTGTTGCGCAGGCAGATGCAGGCAGAACAGCATCTCACACGCTGGTTTGTCTGGTGCCAAAGTATCACAATTGTGCGGTTCCGCTTGACTGTGAATGTTGGCAATGGCTCTATAGAAAATCGTAGGAAGAGCAAAAGCGAGTGCGCCAGCCAGAAAGCAAATCAACTCAATAGGAAAGTCGGTCCACCTCTCACATCAAACACGGGAGGACGCCGGAAAGCACATCCAAAGAGGCCTGTCACTACATTACTTCTCCACCGCAGCTGCACATACTCGCCGTAACCTGTCTGAGAGATCGGCTGTGGAAAGACCTCATGCTGGCTCGTGTGTTGCACCTGCCAGAAACGGCTGGTCAAAATGGAGGAGCAGCGCAAGAATGCGCAAGACGTAGTGCTGGAGGGGTGAAGATTGTGGGCTGAGAAAAACGTGATGAAAAGCAGTGACTGCTGCTTTACGTTCTAGAAGTAAGCTGGGTCCATCCTTCCATGCCAGCACTCTAGACTGCCAAGTTGCTACACTTGACCGAGCAAGCTTCCTAAGAGGCTCTGACACTGGAGACGAGACTGCAGACCGATTGAATCTCGCACACCGACGGCGGACCCCAACCTCTTTTTCAGCCGCAACATGCCGCAACTGTCCGACACAACACCACCCGGCATCGTTTCGAGAACATGCTTGCTGCATCTCAGACTCGAATACGAAAGAGATAATGAAGCACCTGGACTTTTTGGTCGTGTTTTGTAGCTTCCTTGTCGATTCCAAGTCCAAGCCTGCGCGGGCTGCTGGCTGCTAGTTCATTGCTCATGCAGCTGCAAGTCCTCTGCTGCCGCTTCTTCTTCTGCTTCTGCGCAAGGACTTTCGATCTGAGGGGCAAGGCTGCCTGGAATCAGGCGCATGTGTTTGTTGTCAAACATGCTTCGATTCGTGGCAAACGCAGATGCCTTGGGAAGCATAAGAGGTGAGACGTTCACCCTCTCCTGACTCTCGGCGGTGGCACGGACCTCAGCACTCAGCCAGCATTTCTGTCACGAGTCCAAGCTCTCAGACGTGTTGTCAGTGCCAGCACCTTTCTCTTCCGCTTCTTTTTGCAACTTCGCTGGCTCGGCTCCTGCAGCTGCAAGCAACAGCTTTCCATATTGCGTTTCCACGATGTCAGCATGCGGGGCCTCTTTTGAGGCCGCTCCTTCAGATGGAAGGTTTGCCTAGCAGCGACTGATCTGCGCAGAGGGCGGCGACATTTTTAAGAAGTACAAAGTCTCTAAACAGAGATTCTGTGGCGGTCGTACAAGCTCATGTGACCGACCGCGGCCTCGTCGGGCGCCAGCTTGGCAGTGGCTTCCAAACACCTGATTAAACCGAAGACGCCTCAACGAATTCGAACTTTGCATATCATTGGATCTGTTTGTTTGCAGAGCGGCTCAAGATGGTTCAAGAAACCGCTAGGATTGCCCATGATTGCCATGCTGGAACTCTGACAATGCATTCACCGACCGCACTTGCGAAAAGGGAGAACTGCAAGAGCAATGATCTGTCTACGAACAGATGGAAGAGCACGGAGCACTCAAGTAGGGGAGTCAGCCAGTCGAAAGCCAGGGGGCGGGTGCTGTTGGGTAACAAACTGTTTACGCTGCTACTGCTGCTGTTGCATACGCCGGTATGTGCTCTTTTGTAGGCACAGACCGCTCCCGGAACATCGCCTATGGTTATGTTCACAGCACTCTCCTGCTTGTGGGACAGCTCTGCACGCAGCCGCAGTCTAAATATGCAGTTCAGGATTGCATGCGGAGACTGACACTGAAAGTCGAAAAAGACAGCCTCTTCTCAAGCTCTGCCACCGTGTCGCAGAGTGCCTTTTCTTTCACGGCTTGCGACGTGCTTGGCATGCGTTTAGTTGATGTTAATTGGTCGGTGCACTGAGCAACTTGCTTCTCGGTTCTTCTGCGTTGCTGCCCCGTTAGCAGCAGCCAGCCTATCAGGCATATCAGGCGTCGGTGGCGTCATCCCAACAGACTAGCCGCCCAAGGCTCCTGAGGCCCAAGCAATCTCTTCTTAAGCTGCTTCACCAAGTCCTCTGGCACCCTGCATTCACATCAAACAGTTTAGCCATTCCTTCTGCACAGTCTCGGGCCCCTCCGTGGAGCCTGCGGAACACGTTCTCATGGACGCTTCGAACCTTTGTCAACGACGCAGGCCATTACTTTCTAGAGCAGACAAGCTGCGGCAGATAGGGCAATGACCAAACCCTCAACGTACGAACCCTCTGCCAGACCGACGAAGGGTTCAAGGAGTGCCAGCACCGCCTCCCGAAGCTTTCATTGCCGTGTAACAGCCAGCCTCACATGAGCCGGACCTGTGGCGAGGCCTTTGGGCTTTGTTCCAGCTGAGGGAGCAGCTCATCCCAAAGCACCCGTGTCAACTGCCAAGCATGACAGACGTCGCTCATCAGGCTACAAATGGCTACAACATATGCCAAACCATGCCAGGCCCGGCTTGCATGATGATCCCAACACTGGAAGCGCTGTTGGTGCGATGAGGGGCAGGCCTGCAAACTGGCGGCAGCTTCGTGCTACGATTGCGGGCTGGGGATATGACAGCAGATTCTGCTGTTGCTGAGGACTGTGTGCCTCAAAAGGACGTCTGCGCGATCCTTGACCTTCAGGGAGTGTGGCACATGCAACTCTTTCTGCGTAATGTTGCAACTGCGGCTGGCACCCCCAATAATGGAAAAGTCCCTTATGGTTCTGAGATGTGTTTTTGCCCCCGCAAAGACAGGAAAGAATGTTCAACGCGTGTTTTTTTAAGCATACCAAGTTTGGTACAAGTAGTACTAGTAACGCTAGAAGAAGCGCTCTTAGTACAAAGTACTAGTAGTAAACGGGCAGTTGCAATACCAGTCGTTCTTGTTGCATGACTAGCACTTCTCGCACTACCGGCACTAGTACACAAACATCACCAGTCCCATCGATGCTACCAGTGCCACTAGTACCACTGTTGCTATTCGTACTACTAGTGCTACTAGCAACTTAGTCCTTCTAGTACTACTAGTACTACTGGTACTGCTGGTACTACTTGGCCTACCAGTGCTACTAGTCCTACTAACCCTACTAGTCCTACTAGTCCTTCTAACTATTCGGACTACAAGTACTACTAGTACCACTGGTAATTAGTACTACCGGTATCACGAGTAATACTAGTAGTACCAGTGGTATAGTACTAGTAGTACTAGTAGTACTCGTAGTTCTAGTCGCCTACTAGCAAAAACATAAATTGACAACAAGGAGACAAGCTACGACAACAATCGACAGACAAGGCAAATGAAGACATGTACGAACGATGAATAACAAGACAAAAAACAGCAGAATCTGATTGACAAGGTTTCATAGTCAAAAGATTTGAAATGCTAAAACACGTGAAAAACCTCATTCATAGCAACTTGGACAAAAATTAAAACGATCTGAAGAGGCTGTAAATGAAAGTTTCCAAGGTGGCGAGCCGGTGGGGTTCCCCCCATCGCCCCACTTGTGCCACTTGTCACCCACGGCACACTTGCGCAGTAATGGTTTTACCAGTACCAGTACCAGCGAACGATAAGTGGGTGTGCCGCCATTCATAAAGAAGCGCCCCCATCCCTAAAGAAGGGCACCCACCGTGCGCACCCTAAACCCTAAAACCCTAAACCTTAAACCCTAACACAAGTGGCACCCACCTGAAGTGGCACAAGTGGCAAGCAGCTCCCACCCCTGAACAATCCGAGCGCTATACGATTTCAAGCGTGCAAGTGGCGGATGCCACTTGAACACGCCTGGCATTATCCACTTGTCAATCTGGCCGGTTTGAATTTGCGGTTCCCGATTCCCAGATCAATGTGCGACTGCTACTCTTGCGGCCACAATACAAAACGTCCTGTTCCTGAAGATGTTGGCCATGATGACTTTAGCTGGTGACAAGAAAACTTCCAGATGAATGCAAACGGTAGATGCGAGATAACAACAATAATGGCGATCCTGCATGCTGGCGATGAGGTAATATCATAAATTCGGTGGTATAAACTGATACTGAGAAAACGATACAAATTAAACACGTTCAAAATCCAGAACATTGAGAACCTTTGGCCAAAAATCGTGGACCAAATTTGAATCGAACAGCTTTCTGTGTGGGAGCCATGCCTACCAAGGAAATATTCCTGGTCAGCATATGCGTGAGCAGAGGCTGCATCTTTGGGTGGCTGAAGCTGACAAGTGGCTGGCAGCGGCAAGTCTGCCAGGTGGCGTCTGCTTGGCGACTGATCTGCGACACGTGGACGAAACTTGCATCCTCATGTTACAAATTACAAATTTCCATCTTGAAAAGCCCCCAGCGTTCTCATAAGTTCTGAATTCACCATTCCGGAAATTCCGCCTTGGCTTTCGTAGTTTGAATTGCCGGCCCGTTTAGGTAAGTGATGGCAAGTGTCGATTGCAGCTGTGTTTTTTCGTATTTTTTGATTTGTTTGGGGGCCGCAAGCTCCTGCCACTACTACTGCCTTTCTGCGGCCACCGCCACCCACCACCACTACATACTGCAACTATTGTCATTCATATTCTTGCTCTGGCTACTACTACTTACTACTGCTACTGCTACTACTACTACTACTACTACCACTACTGCTGCTACTACTACCTACTACTACTACCCTCTACTACTACTACTACTACTACTCCTGCTACTACTACTACTACTACTAATACTAATACTAATACTACTACTACAGTACTACTCATGAAAAAAAGGACCACCACCAACAACAACCACCACCACCACCACCACCACCAAAACCACCAAAACCACCACCACTACCCTGCCACTGCCACCACAAGTAGCACGTTGGGAGTATGCCGTGGAAAATTGGGAGACTTAGAATGACTTAGAACTGCCTGGTGCGGTCTAATCATGGTACAATGTTATAGCGCCTGCTCCTACAGTCTGGCCTCTTGCAGTTGCCAGCCACTCGTCCGAAGGTCCTCAGCCAAAGAATATCGTTGATACATGCTCAACTGCGTTGCACTATTTTACGTCTGCCGTAGCCTTTGTTTCGGGGTTGGCGTTCGCTTTAAGCGAAGCTTTTCCCAACCACCGAAGGCTACGCATGTGTCAACGAAGATCCCACCTGGAGAGTACCGAGGTTGAAGCAGGTGGCGCTTTCCACGAGACTACGGTCGACTCGAAACGACACCACAATTAAATCTGAAACTGTGCCAGTCAAGGCCTTGTCTTCCAGGCTTTTGTTGTTGTCGTCTGAGCTTGTGTTCGCCCCTGCTTCAGGCCACGGGCACGGGCAGTTTTGCTCTGTCTGCTCAGAGGTTCGGCTTTCGGCGAGTGGTTCCAGTGGCAAAGTCTCCACGAGATTCAAACAACGCCACGTCCCGATGATCATCCGCGCACTGTGAGGCTTCGGCTTTGAAGACTTCGGCAAGAACAATTCGAAGCAGCAGCAAATATTTGTTTACCTGAGCATACAAAGGCAGAACCTGCTCAAGACTATTTGCTGTCAAGGCTGGCTCGCTGAATGTTGTTCCACTGCATCGCACGTTTCTACATCCGTTGCAGAGGGTCTGCCATCGGATCTGTACATACCGGAACGGTCAAACGCAATCAAAACAACTGCAGTGATTTGCAGAATCTTTGGCAAATACTGCCTACATCAAGCACAAAAGCTGCTGCTTCTGCAGACTAGACTATGGTGGATGATTTCGCGATGACATCAGCCACCCCATCACACCCATCACTCAATCCTGCTGCCTCCGCCTCTCTTTTTTTGCATGGCACTCGCTGTGCCAGATCCTGCCAGAGGGTCGTGAGGCCACGTGGGAACACTGCCCCGAGGATGTGCCCAAAGCCAGTCGTTCTCGCAGAAACGCCCTTTTTACAACAATCCAATCTCAAAACACTGTGACAAAGGACGGTGTCCTGCTCAGTCTTAGAGCGCTGAAGGGGAATCGGATTGTCCTCCCGCGGCGTGTCCATCGCCTGAGGGTCGGAGCCATCAGTCACTACGCACAGAGCAAGTGTTGACGATGCGAATCTCTGTCTGGGATTCCGCACCCCGAAGCCAAAGCTCGGTCGCGACGACATCTGCGTCAAGTGCTGGCCGGCAAAATGCCAGGGTGCCCGTACGAAGGAAAGCAATGTGCCGTAGTCCTCGCGCTGACAGGCACACTTACCCATGGAAAACCAGGAAAGTGTCAGCCTGTCAGCCTAGCACCAAGTATACGAGTGCTTATCAAACTCAAGGCCCATGGCCGAGCAAGCATCCAGTTCCTGGAAGGACAGCCCTGAGCCCTGCCCGGCCATGCATTTACTGTGGAGAAGCTCGCGAGCTCGCGATTACGATGTGTGCGTGTGTGTGCAGCGTGGTTTGACTTTTTCTCTGCACATGGTCACTGCGCACATGGGAACTCAAAACGAGGTCGGCACAAGACTGCCCTCCTCTAGAAACTGTTCGTACCACTGGTTCCATGACCTTGCACAGAAGTATAAGGCCCTGCCAAGGGAAAGCCGGCGCATGGGGGCCATCTATACGTATACCACAAACATACAGTACTAACCAGTTTCTTCTGAGACTTGATGACTTGATTCATTTTGGATTGCCAACTAGTGAAACCGCAGCATGTCGCTGCCTTCCTGTTGTGCGTTCACAGGGTATCAGTGGTTAGCCTGCCAAGGTCACTGTACGGAAGATTGTCAACCACCGAGCAGCTTGGCTGTGTTTGGTTGGAATGCCGGTAAGCATCCTTTCTTCACATCACGATAGGTGCTTCGGGAACGTCGCCCCATTCGCCTGCAGCAGATGTGGACATGCTGCATCTGGCCTCATCTAAGTTCAACACTGCCAGCCTGAATAATACCGACCTGGACAGGCATCTTCTCACAAGGAAACATGAACTTGAAGTTGCTTTCAAGCTGAGGCACACGCAATCACACCAAAAAGCCCCAAAGCACTGCCAAAAATCTCGACAATCAACATCTTGACCTGATAGTGACGCTTCGATAAGCATGGCAAACTGCCGACACTCTCACTCACCTCCTTGAGGTGGGGGCAAACAACTCTGGTCGCTGGGCATCGCCCAAAGCACACCCGCTTCCAGACACGCCAACGCAGATACCGCCTCACACTACATCGTTTGCAGATGCTCGCAGGACGTCCCAGAAAAAAACAACAATGCATGCCTGTGATTGTCTATCAAGCGTCGAGAATGACAAGAAAAGTGCGGCCAAGCAGCAGAACAGATTCGACAAGCCCACGGACAAGCCAACGCAGAACATGCACCAGCCTGCCAAATGTTCGAGAATGTTGCATGGTGTCAGACTTGTCATTACCAGCTCGATCGAGGCATCAGGCCTGCCACCATTGTCTGCGCCTGTGCATCACCACTTCAGCTCGCATGGGTTCGCACGAGAAGCCGGCAATGTAATGTTCGGCAGGAGCTTTACACGTAAGCAAGCCCGTTGCCTGCCAACCCTTGGGCTGGGATGGCACGTCAAAAATTTCAGAGCCCTCGATTTTGTTGGCCATGATGATTGCAATGATGACCTTGGTGGACTCGATTAACCCGTTTGCTGTCAAGACCGTCCGACCGCATGCTCCTGCACACAAGTTGCCCCGTAGATGGCAACGGCTTCACAGAAAATGATGCTAACCAAGTTCTTAGAGCCTCAGATGTCATTCCGCAAGGGCGATCGGCGATCATATGTCGCTCTTCCACCCAATTCGCACAGCACTTTGTCGTATGAGGCACTGATGCGTGGCGCCTTTATGCCCGCGCCCACGATGCTTGACCCTGTCAAGAAGATACCCCATGCGGCACCTGTGAAAACGACAAGCTCGCCATGCATGCAAAACCGTCGACTTCAGACCGCGCTGGTGGCCTAGAACTGAAATTCCCAGCGCAATGGCGATGCCCATGTATGACCACATATACGGACTTATGGCCTGGTGCAGGAAGCGAAGCGGCGAAGCGAAACTTGCAGCTAGGCTTCATCTTTCAGGCCTCGAACAAGCAGAGGTACGAGGTAATGTAGCATGCCTGCCAAACGGAATGTACGAGGTCTGCAGTCTGCGATAGTCTGCGGGATGGCTAAGCTCGCAGCCTCATGTGGAGGCTTTGCAGCCTCTGCGGCCTTCGCGGGGGATCGTGAAGGGTTGCTTGGG
>BGNK01005126.1:2513-29317 GCA_003297005.1 Symbiodinium sp. clade A Y106 | reverse complement strand
ACTTTAAGGGTTGATTGTTCCTTTTTATGCTTACAGCGTAGCATGTTAAAATCTCTGTAACTGTGTCACCCTCCTGTTGGGATCCCCCGTTTCACGTATGTTTCGCCGTCGCACTAGACTTTCCTCCAATACCAGCAGCAAACAAAGGTAGGGCAGCACCGGAACACTTAACTGTTCCCGAATCGTCTTCTTCTCACGCAGCCAGGAAGTCCGGTCTGGCGGGCACTATTACATCGCATGCTTGTGCATGGACGGCCTCTCAAGGAAGCAGCACCGAAGCTCTTAAAAAGAGCAGCTTCTGCGCCTAAGCGCCTTAGATGAGCGACTCCGTCACTCATCAAGCTCGTCGAAACAAACTACAGTCGGCTCAACAGCTAGCTTGTTGTGCCCCCGCGGATGCCCAGCATACGGACGCGGTGGCTCAACTCGTGGTATATCTGGTTGAGGCTGCACATATCCGCTGCGATCTGCCGCAATTGATACTCCAAGAGGAAGAGCTGTGCTGCATGCCAGTCCATCTCCTGCCGCGGCAGGTCGTTTACCGGCACGTAGATCGGTGTCGGCATGACATGCGGAAGCTAACTGGGTTTCAACCGAGCTGAAGAGGGCAGTGGAGGTTTCTATCAAGACCACCACATACATGTTTTGGGCTGCGTGTGTGCGCATGCTGTCATCTAAGCTCTGCGGATCTTTTTCGTCGTCAATGAGCCATGATGCCCCGGCCCCCTCGGATCCCATTTGGATCACCGTGTAATGACCTCGGTCCGGCTGTGAGCCGTGATGCTGGATGTAGCTCACCACTCGGTAGTGCAGCCAATGGACCGTAAGATCCGTGCTGTTGGCATACACTGGCACCTGCAATGATGTCGCCAAAGTGTAATGTTGCCGGCCCTTCTGACTGCGACCCCTTACCCACCTAAACCTCGGAAGCTGAAGCAGAAGCCATGGGTGCGCAGCAGTTAAGGCATGCATAACATCCTGAGTATGCCAGAAGTTGATGAGGGCTTGGAGGTCAGCGGTGTGTCGTGGCATGGCAGGAAGGACTACACACTGGGTGAGTGGGGAATCCAGCTAGCTGGCGATACAGGCCTGCCGGTTGCAGCTGCCGCAACTCGACCCCACCTGCCACAGAGGAGGCAGCAAGCTTGGGAAGCAGGTATTGAATAAGTTCAGCAACGTCATGTTGCTGCTCAGGTCGATGCCATCCAAGCAGATGGTAAGCAAAAAGCTGGCGCGCTTTAAAGGACCCAGCTGTGTTTTCCCGGAGAGCCTGGGGGAGGCGCAGGAGCGGCCCGACACTACGGACAATCATCCAGAAGCTGTATGCAACCGCATTAAGATAGCACAAATTGCCGGGATTCAGGAGTCGGAACGCGGGCGGGTGCATTGGCTGAGAGCGCGGCACATCCACAGCCGTTGGGCTGGAGGGCCCAGGACCGGCCGCAGGTGATGCCCCTGTCTCCCTCAGCTGCCGTATGTCATCTGCGCTAGTCGCTGCTGCAACGGTCCTCGATCCCGCTTCTCCCGCCGCAGTGACATGCCGATCAGGCCAGCGGAGGCATTGTTGTGAACTTCCGTCGCCTCTTGGCCCCGGAGGCTGATCTCCAGCTTGAACGCCGCCGAAGTGGCTCCTTGGTCCTCCAGCCGTTGGATGCCCTGGGTGCTGCGAAAGTTCAAGACAATGTCTCCTTTCGTGTTGCCGTACAGCATGTTGAGCAGGCGCACGGCCTCCGCATGCTGCAGTGCTGGCTTGGTGGCATCCGGAAGAAGGCGCCTGGTTTTTGGTGCACCACTTCATGTAGTTCCAATCGCCCCCTTCCGTCATCCAACCCGCAGCCCGAGCGGATTCGCGGCCCTCTGCCGTAGCCGAAATAGCTTGCAATCGTTGCAGCAGCTCCTTTAGCAGGCCCGCCAGGAGAACGGTCCTCAGTGGCGACACAAGGGCCGGGTCGCCTTGGTCCTTCTTTTGCCGCCACTCCCTGGCCATGCTCATCATCGACGGTAGGATGCTTCTGGAGTCCTGCTTGAGGAACATCATCAGGCCTCGGTCCTGCTGCAGCAGCTGCAGCGCATCGGCTTGCTGGAGCACAATCTTGCTGAGCAAGCGGACCTGGTCGGACTGGTTTGCCTGAGGCGGCTGATGATGGGAGGCGGGTCCCATGTGTGGGGTCCGAAGGGTCCAGGCTGGGCGCTGACGCTTCGGCTGACGCCCCCCAGACTGCGGCTTCACTGCTAGTGTCCCCCCGGGAGCCGCTGCGGCCGTCGTTGATGGCGAGGCTGGCGGCGCTGGTACAGCACCGCTCGGGAAGCAGTGGCGGAAGATGCCCGCCTCCATGTTTTCCTGCGACCTCTCCATCGTCTCCGCCATGAGGGCGCGTAGAGTCCTGCACAAAGAGGTGTGCAATGGTGAGCTGAAAAAGCACAGTGCACTGCTGCGAGTGCGTCTTGGGCGCCCCGACTTTGGCACGGCAAAACAAGCAGGCCCTGCCCCGCGTGAGCTGGGACCGAAACGTTAGGCACAGCGTGTTGGCTTTGGCTTGCAGTTCCGGCATGCGCATGGCATGTGTGCGATGGAAGTGCTGTTTGACGTGCTTGCTGCTGCCGAGCCACATGTTGCATATGACACAATAAGACTGCAGCTGGGCTCGAGCCACAGGGTCGAGTGCCCACTGCTCCCATCTTGACTGCGCCTGCAGGAATGACGGACGGCGAACCAGCGGCAAGTCAGACTCTAAGCTCGATGTGGCTCTATAACTGGGCGTCGAGTAAGACTGTCGCCACCGAGGGCCACACACGAGCCTGACTCAATATGTTTCTGTAGTTGTTGCCATCGGAAGAACCGACGCCTACAGAGTCTGCATTCCGGTAACCCATTGACAGAGTGTTGAGTGGCATCAAACGTGGTGGGTCGTCTCGGGTGCTCCGGCAGTTGCCCATGCTGCAATTTACTGTGTATGCGCATAGCATTAGGGGTAGGAAAAGTGCGATCACACACCGGGCATGTCACCGGCTCAGGGAGACTATCCGCCAGGGCTAAGCTGGGTGGGGAGTGGGCCTCGTGTTAGGAGCCATTCGAAGTCAGCAAGCAGAGCGCTGACAAAGTCCAGGACCTTCGGAGCCGAAGTCTCTCCAAGTGGGCCTGCAGCTGCTGCGTGATGGCGACCACCGGGCGGTCGAGCTGCGCCTGCTGCCAGACCGCCGCATTTGTGAGGTGACTGATATGCGAAGGGATACGTAATATAGCCCTAAGGTGCTTCACCAGTGCACTGTCCAAAGCAGCCAAGCTTTTGTCATGACATCCCACACAAGGTAGCGAATAGAGGGCACTAGAGTACACACAGGATCGCCAGAGGCTAATGCGATGCTTGGCAGATAGAACATGATGGCCATTGAGGACACGCCTGAGGGCTTGCTGGCGAGTCTGTCCAGCTTGCTGGCTTTTCCTGACGTTGCGGCTGACTCGGTCGGCGTACGACACCACAGTGCCGAGATATTCATGGTGTGTGCGCACCGGAAGGGTGCAAGGCCGGCCTGAAACCTGAAGATGGAGATGCAGCTGGCCCGCCCGGTAGGACGTATGGTCCTTGAGCAGCTGCGCCGCCTCCGGCCCAACAAGCTTAAGGAGTACAGCTGTTTTGCGGTAGTTGACGGTCAGATGCATAGCCTCCAGGGTGGAGAGCATAAGCTCGAGGTCCTGCAGGACAGCACGAAAGTCCGAGGCTTGGCGAATGATCCAGCTGCCCCAGACATCATCTGCAAAGAGTGTGAGGGTGCGCAGGACCCATTGGAGATCACGAAGAGTCGCCAGCCTACCGAGGTATGCTACCGTAAAGTAGATCCAAAGGAAGGGCGCCAGTCGGCAACCCTGTTTGATCCCGCTGGTGGTTTGTGTGCCACCAGCGTGCGCTCCCACAGCATATTTGTACTGCGACCCTAGGTGAAGCTGCTGTATGGCATTGATCACCTCCGTGGGCACCCCATGTTGGACCAAGGTTTCATAGACCAGGGGCCTGCTGACCCCATCAAAGGCTTTGCGCAAATCGAGTGATAAGCTACACCCTCCGAGACACTTAGCCGCACGGCGACCCTGTTTCAACTGAAAGCGATTCACCGTGTTCTGCTGCAGCAGCTGGGCCACTTCAGCAAAGTGGGCGTGCACCCGGAACAGAGCATCCGCGGTCCCTCTCTGCTTTGTGTACGCAAACTGAGGTAGGGGGGCGATGTCCTTCCAAAGGGTGGTAAGCAGAAAATCCCGCAGTACTCCTGATAGAGCCTTGCTGGAGGGACATTGTAAACCTATGGGTCTTAGATCGGAGACCGAGAGGGGCTTCTTGCTCGGCTTGGGGATCCAAGAAATGTGACAATCCCTCCAGTCCCCTCGCAGCGGCTCCTGGGCCGGCGGGCCGGCGCCTGAAAATGATGTCGCAAAGCTCGACCGAGGACCTGACTGATGGCGGTGCTGCATAGACGCCACATAGCAACTGGTGCAACAAGCTTCCGGAGGCCGAGCTTACCCAGCTCCGCGGCGAGGGCCGCATCTGAGATGACCAGGTTATGATCCGTATGCCACAGCTTGCTTATGTCAGGAGAGCGGCGAATGTTTTGTAGCCGTACTGGACTATGGCTTCCAGCTCCTGTGGGGCCGTGAGCAGCCTACCATCGCTTCCTAACATTCTTGAGACTCCCCGAAAGGAACGCGGCGCCAAGCGTCGCACAAGCAAATGCAGAGTACGCTGATCACCTCGTGTGGCCGCCTCCGCAGCCTGCTCCACCTGATCAAGAAGCATCTGACGCTTCAACTGCCGACTCTGAGCACGAAGGGCCAGGGAGGCCTCCACTTCATCCACACTGTCGGCAGGGTGGCATGAGCCGCGGCCTTCATCTGTGCATAAAGCTGCCAGGTGTGTTTGGCACTTGCCTGAAAGTCGGGCCGCGCACTGAGTCGCTGGTCTCCTCGCGGCTGCGGGGGGAAGTGGGCCTTCGCTGCCTCAAGCAGAATGTGGTTGACTTGCAGCTGCGCTGACTCCGGTGAGAGGGCGGTGCACTCAGCCAGGCGCGCTGTCACGGCCACCTGAAGTGTCTGTGCTGCCGGAGACTGCGCTGCCACAGCCTGTTGGAGCGCTGGGACGTCACACACCGAAGCAAGGCGCTGCTTCTGTGTCAAGTGCGATCGGAAGGGCTGCAGGCACACCGTGGCTTGGATCGGCCAGTGCCCGGCCTGCCGCCAACCCGCGACGGGGAATTGCACAAGTGGGGCAGCATGCTTAGTGGTGCCCCGAGAGTCAGAGGAGCGTGTGATAACGTAGTCGATCTGACTGGTTGTGTCCGAACTGTGGTAAGTATGCCACGGTTTGGCATGCCACGTGTTGACTGCGACCAATTGGTGGTCCACAAGCAATTGCTGTAGATGTGTGCAATGGTGTGGGCGGTCGTTCCTTCAGGCCTGAGGCAGGCATTAAAGTCACCTGCAAGTATCACATGATGCCTAGCAGGGGTATGGGCAAGAATGTCCCGGATGGATGCCAGAATTGCCCCTCGAAGCTGAAGGTTCTCCGTCGTGGTCAGCTGGGTGCGCCATACATGTTGATACAGTGCCAGGATGGTGATGGGTAACCCAGTGGGCTTATACACAGCTTGCACATGTAACAGCCTACCTGCATGCAGCTCCTGGGTTGCAATGTCACAGAAAGCGGCCTTCGCCAGCAAGACCAAGAGGCCGCTGGACCTGTCCGGTGTTGACCCCTCTTTCAAGCCCGACGAATGGATGCACTGCCATCCCCCGCTGCAGTAGTCGGACACCTGATGCCAATGAGTCTCTTGCAGTACGACTAGATGGTACGGCGTATGATCGGGATGCTCCAGCCATGCTAGAAGTTCCTGACAGACTCCCCCTCCAAGGCCACTAGTGTTCCAAGACAGCATTCGCAAGGCAGTGGTGCAGCTACGCATAGGCCGCCTGGCTGGTCTGCTGTGCGAAAACCCTAACCCTGGCCTGTAAAGCGCCTGCAGGGTTTGACTATCATGCCAGCGGCCCCTTTTCCACGTACCCCCATTTAGGGATCTGGCTGCTCGGTCTCGAGCCCGACGATAAGCCTCTGAAACTGCTCTCTGAAGTGCCTCTCCGCGTGTCTTCCCCGCCGAAGCGAGTCCCACGCCTGGCGCGGATCCAGACGCAACCCTCGCCCCGCCTGCCTCAATTAAATGCTGCAGCGCAATCAGTGCAAAGAGGCAGGTGCCGGATTTGGGACCGGCTCGGCTGAGATGAGGTGGTGCAAGTGCAGGGTATGGGGTGCCTAAGGTCTTAATCCTAGGAGCACATAAGTCTGACCCGGGCGATGCGTGCCTGGATGCGGAAGCATGCCCATGCATCAGTGCACTGCCAGCGTCACAGGCAGCTGGGGCAGACTGACTCCTTGTGGACCGCGGCGATTTATGTTTAGCTCTAAGCTTAGGGCAGGGACGTCGACTAGAAAGGGAAGGGCCTAGCGGGTGGAGCAGCGGCTGGGACTGAAAAGACACACTACAGAGGCTCCTGGGCCTTCCGGTGACCCAAGTGGTCCGCCAGGCACGCTCAGTACGGCCTGGGCCGGCGGTTGCGCGGCCGGCGCACATGTGTACTTCGGAACACATAGTCCAGCCACACAGCTCTGTGTGCTCCCTCCAGGAATCCAGCAGCCAGGTCTTTAACGCCCTGCCAGTCATTTGGGGCCAGGCGCCTCTGGAAGCCTCCCACTCGTCCGCCCAGTTGCCGGTTGGTAAGGAGCTCCGTCGCAAGAAGCTGTCGGCGGAAGATCTGTACCGCTGTTTCTTTGGCGTGTGCCAGGCAGTTGGCAGCAAGGTCCAGGGAGGCTGTGCTCCAGGTGGAGCTGTCGTCGTCACTGCCGGTATCACAGTCGTCCTCCGAGCCCCTCACTGGCGCTGTCGTCGTCGTCGGTGTCGTCGGCTGTAATCGGGCAGGTGCGGTCCAAGGAGTCGCTCTCCTTCCAGGGTGGGCCAGCGGCGCTCAGGCTGTGAGTCGCTGTCCGCGGTCTCTGGCTCCGCACAAACCGGACTGGAACCTCCTGTTGGCCTGTTCCAGGCAAATCTCGGCTCATTGACAGGCCTCGGAGGAGGAGGTCCCCTGGGCCGACTGTCATCAGGTACACCAGCGCCAGCAGGAGAGTGCACACGTGGGGTCCTCTCGGTCCGGGCCTCCGCGGCCTCCATGCTGGACAGGTCGTCGTCACTGGCTGCATCTACCGTCGCCGAAGCAGCCCTCAAAAGAAAACACAAACCAAACCCAAGGCACACCGAAGCACAAGAACGGGCGCCTCACCTGCGAGCCGCGGGGCAACGGAATGTACGAGGTCTGCAGTCTGCGATAGTCTGCGGGATGGCTAAGCTCGCAGCCTCATGTGGAGGCTTTGCAGCCTCTGCGGCCTTCGCGGGGGATCGTGAAGGGTTGCTTGGGNAACGGAATGTACGAGGTCTGCAGTCTGCGATAGTCTGCGGGATGGCTAAGCTCGCAGCCTCATGTGGAGGCTTTGCAGCCTCTGCGGCCTTCGCGGGGGATCGTGAAGGGTTGCTTGGGGTCGCCTGCGACTACACCCGAGCACGATCAAAGACTCAAAAAAAGACTCAAAGAGCTTCGAAAAACTAAACTTCCTTTTGAATGCCGGACTGAGGAAAGCGATGCTTTCCGTGCGAGGTATCAAAGCTTCTTGAACATACCAGGGCTCTGTCATGCCTTGTCGCACCAAACCAGAGTGGCCGATGGTTCGTCGTTACCCACCAGCGTCCCCAAGACTAACTTTTCAGAATGGTAGATAAACTCGAGAAATACTCGTGTGTTCCTCGCAAATACACATGCCAGCACGTACCAGACTCCAACTTTAAGGGTTGATTGTTCCTTTTTATGCTTACAGCGTAGCATGTTAAAATCTCTGTAACTGTGTCACCCTCCTGTTGGGATCCCCCGTTTCACGTATGTTTCGCCGTCGCACTAGACNACTTTAAGGGTTGATTGTTCCTTTTTATGCTTACAGCGTAGCATGTTAAAATCTCTGTAACTGTGTCACCCTCCTGTTGGGATCCCCCGTTTCACGTATGTTTCGCCGTCGCACTAGACCTTTCCTCCAATACCAGCAGCAAACAAAGGTAGGGCAGCACCGGAACACTTAACTGTTCCCGAATCGTCGTCATCATCGTCATCATCAGCGCCATCATCCCTATCACTATTCCCCCATCTTTCCCAGAGAAGAGTGCGTTTGCTTTCTCGAGAAATGGAAACTGTGCCGTAAGACATGGACAATTCTTGAATCATATTGAATCATACTGCCTCTTGTGACAGAGATACCAGGACATGTCGCCGGTGAGAACTGGATTTGCACATGTTAGGTCTGTTAGGTGCTTGTGCATCCGCTCGGTTCAGACCTCGGAGTTTCAGAACCATTCACACTCTGCGCAGTGGGTACCAAGCGCAAATGCCAGGGTTGTCACAGCTTCTTCAAGTTTGCTGGCTTCGTGTTTCCAGTCTCCTATTAGACGTCTTGCTAGGCCAAAAGCACGACGCCGACACAAACTAAAGGATGTTGCCATCCGAGAAGCGAAAGGCCCACCGTGCCACAGCAAACGACCCTGACTGGAACACTGCAGGGTCAAACGAGAACGGTGTTGTATAACTTGTTGTTGCAAAGCCGTCCCGAAAGAAGCCCAGCTGCCAACAATGCAAGTAATTACCCACTTATGTCATGCAGAACTCGCCACTTCCGACTCAACTGCCGAAGACCGGAGCATGCACGAGACCCGCAAGATTTTCCGACGGCATATCTGCGCTGCTCGTTCCAAAAATGCCCCCGGACGTTGGTTCGATATCTGGCCTGGAGTGTGGATCCATGGCCAACACACTAATTAATGACGTTGTAATGATATTTTTCTTGCCATGTCTTGTTTTGTGATTCCCTTACAAACAAACACTATCGAGATAGCTTTCGGGGACAAGGCTCTGGATGTTCAACTTGCGCTTTGAGATTTGAGATCCCGAAACCCGCCTTCGACACGCCCATGGCTGCAAATGGGCTCGGCTACTTCCACGCTTGAGAGGCAGGCGAAATGTGAACGGCTCTAATCAAATCGCGAAACGTGAACGGCCGCTTCTGTCAGTGCGCCGCAACTATGCGTCACCAGCCTTTGGGGGCTGCGTACGCAGATAGCAACAATCCATGCCATGCCCTGTCAGTCCTCGGCGCTTCGTGCGCCAAGACCTCCCATGTGCCAAAGCAGGCCCTGATCACGGTACTCGTCATCGTAGCTGGCAACCCGACCTTGCAAATCCCAACCCTGAGAACTGTGCACTACAACCTCCAGGGTGGCGGGCAACCAGTATGCAGAGAACAGTATGCCTCTCGATGCATGCGATTCTCATGCGAAAGGCCAAATTGTGCTTTGCCACAGTGCCGCAGTGCTTCGTACTCCTCATCGTCTTCCAATAACAGTGAAGGTGAACGAGCATCATCGACCCAGACAATATTTTCCAGGCTCAGTCCAGACAAAAGCTTTTCTTCTATTGATTCTTCCCCGGATCCTGGCAAGACTTCGATAGGGGTTGTGCCAGTGCAACAACTACAACCTGCAGCACCATAGGACCATAGTCGTACTGGCCTCCGGAGATCTGAGGGAACCATCCCGACGGACACGAAAGAAGACTCTGCAGCACCTTGCGAAGGCACCAGACGACTGCAAAACTTCATGCCGAATACGTAAGAACAACGGTGTCTACTGTGTTACTTGAGCAGGAAGGGAAAGATATAAGCTGAAAGAGTACACAATGCAGTGCTGCGCTGTGTGCAACAGATTTCGGCCCAGAAACCGAAGACTTGTGTCGTCCGTCTGCCTCCCTGACCGGCAGCGTGAACCTCAAAAGGTGGTAACTAGCTTAGCAATGTGGCGGCATTTTGCTGGAACCTTCCCCGCTCTAATTGGCCAATTCTCCAGCGGTGACTTTGATGCTCACACGCCCACTGCTTCGGACTGAGGTGGATAATGGTGTATATAACGGTATAGCGTTGATTGCACACAAGGGACCGTCTTGGGCTCTGTTGCACATGCACAGCCGGCATGCCGTACTGGTGCTGCCAGTGCTGGCAAGGCGGCCCTTCTCGGCGCTTACACCTTCGCGGTTCTTTCGTACACGCAGGTCTCTAGGTCCCCAGCCCGCTGCATCCTGCCGCATACCTGCTCGCCCATGTGGTGTCATATCCACCCATTGTGTGCTGTGCCGCTTACTTCCCCTTCCTGCGGACTGTTTTTGTTGGCTCTTGCCTAGTTCTCTGCTTGGCCGCGGGCTGTGTCTGGGGAGAGGGACAACACAGCCAGAATGGAAAGAGCTTCAGATAGGGTGAAGCATCGTGAAACACTCAATCCCGTTCACGTGGCAAGACTTTCAAGACTACTGCTGCAAGTGCTGCAAAGTGTAAAATGCTGCCACCGATCGCCGACCAAGAGCGAGTTACATATTCTTGGTTAAACCTGAACTCCGGCATGAGCACACTGCTTGTCAGCTTGAACTGCGCTTTAAGCTGTAGTGGAAACTATATAGGCCTTGCAAGCCGCGACCAATCGCGACACAAGTCGCGGCGGTGATGCATGCAGTTGAGACCGCCAATGTAAATTGACATTCACAGTGCTGGCACGACTTCGTTTGGCAAACTATATCAAAATATATATATATATACATACCAGTCCAGAAGACTCAAAGCTCACTGTAATAATCCGAGCAACGTTCTCCATGCATGGCCGATCCTATACACACCACCAGGCTGCCCGACGCGAGCTGATAGAGTCCACACTGCACTGAAATGCTTCGCCAGGTCTGCCATCATGAGAATATTCAGTACGGCGATTGCCCCAGCCTCACGACCAAAGTGTCATTCATCAGCTCACTCGTGCCATGCAGAATTCCGGTGCAACAGTCTGGCCTCATTGATTGTGAGAATCGCGAGAACACGCCTGTGCTAACGCCCCAGTGTCACACTATGGCAAAGCAGAATCGCCGCAGGCCTGCCTCTCCCCCGTCTCCGGATCACTTTCCAACGATTCCAGAAGGTTCTGAAGCTGCTGCACTCTGCTCCCTTCCAGATACGGCGATTCGAAGTTGTACTCTACCTGGGAATCCCATGGAACCCAATCAGATGCAAGAATTTCGCGACGTTAAAAAGCACACAAAGAAGACTGGCCAAGGCAGCCATGGGACATACCGCCGCTTCACAGATTCGGGAGCATAGCCCACTTCTGTGCTGCATCGTGGATCCTGGGAAAGGTTGAACAAGAGAGCTTCGGGCAGGCAGCCTTCAACGCAAAATCGGTTTCCAGCGATCTCAGCCATCAGTGATGCTCTTTCAGGCCGGGGGCCACCAATCTCAGGGTCGCTAACGACTTCTACTACAGGTTCTGTTACATACTGCTATGCTGGGCACACTTCCAGATCTGGGTCTGGGACTTGAGGTGTGACTTTGGCGTTTCGGCGGTCCTGCTCCCCCTCTTGCTGCTCACCAGCACCAGCACCAGCACCAGCACCAGCACCAGCACCACCACCACCGTCACCACCACTACCACTACCACCACGACTACCACGACTACTAAAAAACTACTACCACCACCACCACCACTACCACGACTACTACGACTGCTACGACTACTACGACTGCTACGACTACTACGACTACTACGACTACTACGACTACTACTACTACTACCACTACCACTACCACTACCACTAATTACCACTACCACTACCACTACTACTACTACTACTGCTACGCTACTGCTACTACTGCTACTACTACTACTACTACTAGGGTTCCGAGCCTCCTGGCGCCTGGTAGTTTTGAGTGGTCGAGTGTGTAAAATGCTGGGTTTTAGTATTTTTTAGAAATTGTAGTTACGCCAACTTCAAACGAACTAATTGCTCGGGCTTATGATGATGATGATGATAAGGATGATGATTATGAGGATGATGAAGAAGATGGTCAGGTTAACGTTCATGTCACTGCCTTTGGCGATCNGGGCTTATGATGATGATGATGATAAGGATGATGATTATGAGGATGATGAAGAAGATGGTCAGGTTAACGTTCATGTCACTGCCTTTGGCGATCATGCCCAAAACACTGGTATTTACAGCATTTTGCTCTTTGTACAACAGCTTGCGGTTAACCATGTCGGTATTACCCCCCCACCCACCCACCCACCCCCCGGCACAACAGCAAAACGCCCAAAACGCCCAAAAACGCAGAAAAACAGAGGCTAACACCAGGCGCCTGGAAGCGCGGTTAGCTACTGCTACTACTACTACTACTACTGACACTACTTACACTACTTGCCCTACTTACACTACTAACACCACTTACTACTACTACTACTACTAATACTACTACTACTACTACTACTACTACTACTACTACTACTACTTTTGCTACGACGACTGCGACTACAACTACTACTACTACTGCTGCTACTACTACTACTACACTACCACTACCAGTACCACCACCACCACCACCACCACTACCACGAGTAGTAGTAGTAGTAGTAGTACTACTACTACTACTACTGCTACTACTCCTGCTGCTACTACTACTACGACTACTACCACTTTATATGCATAATATGTATATGCTATATATATATATATCCTGCTACCACTATTGCTAAGCCGACCACTGCAGCTACTTCTGATGCGGAAAGTGCTGCAAGGTGATCTCGGGTGACTCCAGTTCTGCTCAGAAGAAGCTTGTTGTTGGCATCTGCTGGCCAATGAAAGCATTTGCCTAACAAGACTGAGCCCCTTCAGCTGTTGACTTGCAAAGCATCAGCATGAAGCGAATGGGCTGTTCTCTCCAGTATCCTCCGGCATGAAGGTGTACAAGGTCAGCGCGCCGTCGAAATCGAAGATGACTAATTGCACCGGCGGCTGCAGCGCAGCACCATCAAACGGCTTCTCAATGCAATGCACGCGCCAGTCAACTTTGTATGCCCAAGGCCGCTTTGCAAAATCTACCACGGTCTTGTAGTCTTCCTGGAGGGGCAAACGGCGGGACCGTGCCATGAATCCACGAAAGCCATAGCCACCTGTGGCAACCATACACCAGAACATAAAATCCCCACGTACACCACAGGTGTCTATGATGATTTGAACCCTGACAAATCGTAACCGCAATTGGCTTGCCTCGTTGTGCGCCCCGATGCCACCCATGTCTCGAACGAGCCCCATATCTCGAAAGTTTGGCGCATCATAGCCTGCACAAAGCGAACCACCAGTTCTGCACTGCACAGTTCCAAAAATCCGATCCAACACAGAAGAGTTCCTTAGGCAGCCAGGTCGCGTGCAACCTTGCAGCAGCGATACACCTTCTTCGGATCGCTGCCCCCACATTGGAAGTTGGTGCGCACATCATCGACCAGCATAATCTCCTGAGGCCTGGCTCTGCCAAAAGACCCATCCCCCAGCCTGTTGAGCAGAATACTGATCACAGCCGTTGGTTACTGTCGGGTCCTCAATGGATCTGGGAGCATCGACATCAGAGAGCCATCCGTCTTCTGTGGGAACCAAGCTGATGGCTGCTCCGCGATATTGTGTATCACGTGCGCCTGGACTCTTCACAGAATTAGAATTTCACATCCAGAAGCAAGACATCTTAGCAAAGTGTGAAACATGTTGAATTGAAGCTACAGTAATGAACACTGGTGTCTTCAATATGCCCACCTTGTGATCCGGGAGTGAAGCAAGTGGTGGCTCGAATGCCAGCCAGTCCTTGCTTGCCATGCAAATCACGAGATGTCTCTGGAGTCAAAGTTTTGTATGCATTTTGTCTAGAGGCCATTCTCAAGCATCTCAGTCTCACGTGCTCTCTCAGGCATGCAAGCTTCTGTCCCTGCACGATATAAACCCGCGGGAATGCCAGGCACATGGGACATGCACCAAACCGCATCGAACAGATCGGCGAGCTTGGCGGCCCTGACTGCGCAGCGGCGCAGGCCGGGCATGGATAGGTTCGGTGGAAAGCATGTCAGAAAGGGCTACATAGAAACACTCGGAGCACTGCTCAAGGAACTATTCGCCAGGCATGGGTTGTGAAGATGCGGCTGGCACAATCTTCCGGCGGGGGGACAGGCCATAGTACTAGCCAAGGGACTGAAAAGTTTGCCGGTGTTGAAAACGTTTCTTGTGCAACGGCTGGTACTGTTCCCATTGATGGAGCTCCATGTACTATTTTGATGTCTGTTATTGTCTGTTGGATTTCCGGTTTGACTTGGCACCAACATGTTGTACATCATAACTTGAAACTCTGGCCCCCGGCACGATAACCTACAATCGAAGCCCACGAGGCTGGACCACATGACGGCTTGTGATTCTTGTGATTTCACGACACACGCTCCAGCCTCAAGAGGTTCAAGCACGCAACTGGTCCATTGGTGTTTCGGGTCAACACCGCCAGCAATCGACCAGGCAGCTTGCGTGTTCCTTCCGAGACTTGGATCCAGTTGCTTCAGAAGACGCAGCTTCCAGCCCTTTCATGACACTAGTCTGACCTCTCCGCAAGTCTTCGAGCATCTCACGAAGCAGGGCCAGTCGGCCTCAGAGAGAGCTCTTGGCACCGAGATCACGACAAAACCATCCAACGAAGCGCAGGGAGTGAAGGTCATAAGGCCGATCGCATACCGAGTAGCCAGAAGTCGCAAAAGGAGATTCGAAGTTCACCGTGGCAATGTACTCCTCCCACCTTGACATGACCGTCAGCGGTATCGAGAATGAAAAGACTGCACAACTGCGATTTACTTGTGTATCAATCGTAGTTGTGGCCCACGGTGATGTCCAGTCCAACTGTGTTCGCAGTGCAGCATCGTCGGGAAGGAAGGTGGACAACGTGAGCGTCTCATCACCTCGGGGTTGACGCAACACTTTAGCCACTGAGCCACGAAAACACTTTCTTGAATTCTTTGCAAAAGCGGTGATCGGTGGCAGCTGAGAGCTTGGGCCCCTACAATCGAAAACAACGACTCGGACAGGCGGTCGAAGCTCCTGACCTTAAGGCATCTTAAGGCATCTTAAGGCTTTAAGGACCAAGTGCTGCCAGGACCAAGAAGTGCTGCCGTTCAAGCCGTGCCAGAGTCATTGCAGAATTCTTCTCTTTAGCCTTCGTTTGCACTCAGCACTGAGGCCAAGTCCTTCGAAGTGCCGCTCAAAACACCAGGCTGCTGCTGTTGTGTACCTACCGGTGCCATCACTTCGAGTTCCCTGTCCTAGGCTCAAGTGTCAAGCCATGGCGTCTCCCACGACACATCACTGAGTTCTGCTACGGGCGCTCGTGTTTGTAAGTGGGAGAAATAAAGCAAAACCTCTGGAAAGCGTCAAGGTATGGGCCAACAAAAAGGTCAGTCGCACCTGCTGTGCGCGGAAGGCGTACGGTCTAACGGTGGTGGAGACAGTGCATCCATAGCCGGTCATCCATTATCAAAACTACTTGTACCTTGCTAGAACAGTGCTCTTGCCATGCCCTCGCAACCAGCGCGACTAGCACGAGCATGGGGGATCATGCAAAGGCATGTCATCGAGGGAATATGCGCAGAACCTTGGACCAACCATCACGAGCTTCGGCCAAGTTTGGCTTAACATGCAGAATGCTGAGATTTGAAATTGACCTACCTGGGGTTTTGACCCGGTGGACATCCAGCTTCTCCCAGGAGACCTGGAACAAGAACGTCACCAACAATCCTCTTTCAAAAAAACAACTCCACCACTTAAGTATCGCTGTCACCCCACAGCACAATGCAGACAAAATGAGACACGAAAAATCCGAAACCCATGCCGGCCAGTGCACCCCAGTAAACCTCCGAATGACGCTGGTGTACAGTAGGGCCCCACGAAGTGAAGGAGCATCCAAGCACGCCCAAGCCCCAGAACTCCAGAAGCCCCGGCCCCATGAGTCCAAAATGCACCACAACCCTGTAGCACTGCGCAGGAACACGACTTGTTACGGTGGACTGCCAGGCACACCCGAGATATTGCGGCACTGTGGTGATATGTGGTGAAAGCACGATTTCGGAAGGAGGAAGTGCACGAGGCTGTGGCGAGAAGACGAGTCGCAGCGCCTGGCTTGAGGCCCAGGCTTTCATCGTCTCCCAGAAGGTGTCAATCCAGAGCGTTCGCCTATGTCGGGACGACACAGCAAATCCGGAAGCTGCAGCTGTGGGACTCCGGCTTCTCTTGAGGCACATCGTTTAGAAGCAAGGCGATGTTCACCGCAAGTTCCTGCGCAGCACTCACCAGCTCGCCCTGTAACTCAATCTGTCCTGCTGTTGCATATTCATCCCAATCTTCGAAAGATGACTGCTATATACTGCTATCCTTGCAAATGACACACTTACGCACGCTTCGCTCGCCTTGTGAAATTAAGCCACAGTGCTTTCCCTGCGTAGTTTGGCCTTGTTACCACCACTGATATCTGTCGGGGTTCTCCACTGAAAACGGAACCCATTCTAATTCAAACCACTGCAACGCCTTGCACATATTTGTGTAGTATGAAAAACTGAATCCAAGAGCGGTCAAAGACCCTGTAGCAGCCGGTGATTCCATCGGGCTTCCGTTTACCGCGTGTGGAGGGCCTCAGCTTATGATGAGTGAGTTCGTGCTGTCTTGCAATCGGAGTTGAAGCACAAAACGGGCGGTTGAGGCTTGATCCTCTACTACGAAGTATGCGTGCTTCTCAAGACCATTTTTCCCCAAATCTCTAGCTCGGCAGTCAAAGGCTACTGTAGACCAAGCTTCAAAGTAGGACGCCTCCCCGGATCCAAAGTAAACTGCAAACTAGGATAGCTGTCGCAGGACCGTCTTCTTCAGAAACCTGCATGGCGCAGACATGCCCTCCACTCTGTCTAGACTCTCGACAGCCTATAGATGTCAAGATGAAGGAGGGAGGGGATTAGGGCATTGAAAACGACGGAAATTTCATGACCATGCAGTGTCCTCACAAGAACACCACAAAAATCGACGAGAGTACTAAGAAAGACAAAGTCAGGCTAATCGGGGGGAACAAGATTCCTGGTGATGTGCGGCAACCGAACGAGAATGAGATAGCAGAGAGCAAGAATGAGCAGCCAGTTTGGATCAAGTACTGCACATTGTCTTCAGCGCGTTTCCCCCACTAATCCTGAGGGGTGGGGGAGGTCAGTATCAGTATCGTCCTGAATGCCGAGATCAGCCAGCATTGTCAAATATGCATCGCCCGGCACAGTCTGAACCACAGGCAAAAAGGCCTGGGGATTATCAAGGCTGTGTTGAACCTCTTGGCATGCTTTTGCCTGTCAAAGGTTTTTGTGTTCTCCTGGAAAGTGATCGCCACCTCGGCATTTCCCTTCAGATCGGATCTCCCCGGCATGGCGGCCCAGGGCACCCCCAGATCTGGGACAACCTGTATTCCGACGGTTGAAGAAACGCTTACTCCTGCCCTTCGGAAGCTTCGCTTGTTCACTCTTTCCATGCTTCTCTTGCTCAACGCAGCCCTCTACCTCTCTTGTTTGACCGCTTGCGAGGCGTGTAGGGGCTTAAGGCTTACACACCCATGCACTTGGTTTACCCCTTCGGCGCGCAAAGCAGTCCCATGTCTGTCCGAATTTGGTCCGTGGGTTGTTCGCTTGGTCCTACCTCTTGTGAAGTACTAATCTTCATGGCCTAAAGCAGTGTACATGCTTCACAGTAATTACTTGGTAATCGTATTTAACAAGTGCAAATAAGTACAAACAGGTCCCCACATCCACAACTAGCAGAGGAAGAACGACGAGAAACAACAAGGACATCAAAACAACAAAAAGAGCAACAACGCAAACACCAACACCAACAGCAACAGCGACAGCGACCACAACCGACAACCAACGGGATCCGCACGGGCACAACAACAATAATAATAATAATAAACAATTGTTTGCAATTGAACGCAGCTCGAGCAGGCTCCACGCACGGCGGGCGTATACAATAATGGCACAACAACCACAACAACCGCAACCGCAAAGGCAAACGCAACCGCAACCGCAGCAGCAACAGCAACGGCAACAGCAGCCGCAGCAGCAGCAGGAGCAGCAGCAACAACAACAACAACAGCCGAAACAGCGGCTGCAAAGGCCATTGCAGCCACAGCTGCAACAGCAGAACAATTTCTATGCGTAATATTTAGTGGTACTAGCAGTGAAAATGACAAACAACTCCCCTGCAAGGTGTTGTTTGCCCCCGAACGACAAAAACAAGCCCTTGGACTTCGCTGACACCGATTGGTGAGCTGTTGGACAATGAAATATTTGACGTGATGTTGACGATAATGATGATGATGATGATGACGGTAACGAAAATTGAAAAGGAACTTTTGGTACCACGTTCGCCAGGCATAAAGATTGTCATACAAAAAGACTTATCCGTAAGGGGTGAGGGCCATAAATTCAGACACTGGAAATGATGGATAGCGTTGATGCAGGTACGTTTTTTGGGGGAGTGAGAGAGCTTCGTCGAACAATCCTCCCCATGCTGCCCCTGTCCCCCTTCAGGACAAGATGATGGCGAATGAGCATGTGGGAGTGATCTCATGCTTCCATGAACTAGGAAGGTTCTCTCTCACACACACATGCACAAAATCTGGACCGGCGAAACCGAATCTCCGGGCTGCACGACAAGTCCTGCTGCACGGGTCTTTTGTCGGCCATCCATACGGCGAAATACAACCCTTTCCAGACTTTCATGTACTCCAGCCTTCGGATCAGGACATGGAAGATTAAATGCACTGCTGTATCGACAAAGGGCCTTTCCAACTCTGGATGTTTCACAAGCCAGCGCTTCAATCTCTTGAAGCCACGATCCCGCACCACCCTCGGCAGGTGCTTTTCAGCAGTCTCAACAGCTTTGCAATGAGGCCGCACCAACTCAGAAACAAGCTTGTCTGTATGCGCTAGAAACTTGCCGAAGTTCACCGGAAGGCCCTGTGAGGGCAAGAGGAGTAAGAAACGCGGCCTTGAGCATCGAAAGAATCAAAATGGACATGAGCGAGAGTATATGCCGTAGATGCCTCCTGGCCCTTGTCTTTGGCCATGCTCTCACAAACAGCGACAGCTGTTGGAGTTGGAGGGAATCCCCATGCTGGTGAGAAATGTACATGCACTGCAGAGCGTAATTTATGAGGTGGCAGGCGCGTGTCTTACCTGCTGCCGTCTGTTGTTGTTGCAGTGTTGCGACGGTCCACATTCGTTGAATCATTGCCTTGGGTCCTGTCGCCTTAAGCCGAGATGCCTGCACCCGCACTACACAGATGTAGAAGCTGAGAAGCATAAACGTGACTCGCAGCTGCTTATATCCGCAGTGGAACTCCTCTGCAGCACTCCATCATGACAGGCGCTTGTTGTGGCCGGGTGCTGTTGACGCGAGTAGCCGACCTGCTTGTGCTGCTGGTGCTGCTTGTGCTGCTTCGCAACAGCCCCTGGAAGTTCAGCAAGGCAGCAGGCTCAGATAAACTAGCAAGGCAAGCTAGTCCTATAAAATTCTAGATCCAAAGTCCGCGTGGCATTGCCAAGAGGATATGGAAAGATGAATTGCCCTAGGGCAGCGTGCAAGGCCTATTGGAGAAGCTTGTCGCACCTCCAGATCTAATCTAATTCCGAAAGTGCACGTGCGAACGTAAACTGCAGGAGCCTGCTCCTAGTGACTGACGACATCCTGGCTTAAACATCCGGCAATTCTTGAGACATCGAGAAAGATTCACGACACAATCTCACGTGAACTTGCGCATCTCTTGAATTTGGCAGTGACCCTCGCCACGGCGTGGGCTCGGTCAAACAATGAGCTTCTCGACAGGATGCTTAAGTGCTGCGATTTGCTGCGAACGTGCTCACATCTTCATGCCCTGGGTCCGAGTTGCGAGGAGAAAGCTTGCAGGACGCAAGCTCGGCTCACAATGACTATACAAGCTCTAACGCTCGAATTAAGGTCTCTGCTTGTTCGGACAGCACCCTCTACCAAGTGATACCAATCAGCAAAGGGCTTAACATGCAGGTGCTGGGTATGTCTTCATTGGCCGCGGGCTGCGTCAGCTCGGCCATTCATTGCATCCGGACTGCCTTATCAAAAACTGCTGCAGAAGTCTGCCATAAGAGACGGAGCTAAGGCCCATGGCCGGAGCTTTCGCCTTCACTCTTGAGCTGGCACAACCGTCCTGTAGCGAGATTCGAGTCTTTGCCGCGGCATTGCACACGTGTTGCGGATGTTGCGGTCCTTGCAGAAAGGCGCTGCCCGCACCTAGTTCGGGCGAAAGGCTCTGAGCAACAGTTAACGTGCCGGGGCGTGTCCTGTTGGGAAAGGACCGGACCAAGAAGCAGCACGCGGCCGTCTGTCAGCACTGCAGATCTGACGAGGTTCACCGGTGCCACTTTGCACATCTTTGCATCATTTGAAGCTTGGGAATGCGTGCCTTTGATGTCATCTTGTTAGCAGCATATGTACGAGCCTGCGCGGCATTGTTCCACAGCCCACTAGAGTCTCTAGCAGCTCTTCGACCTTTTTCGATGTGACAGCGACAACACAAGAGACTGCCTTCGATGCTCGCAAGCTTTGAACGAGAGAGTTGTTCGGGAAGTGCCTGAAGGCAACTTCCGACACCACTGTTACGCAACCCAGCGCTGGACCGACTGCACCAAGCGTTCAACATCACGGGGCAACGAAGGCACCATCTAGGGCCACTGCTGCATATGCCGATCTGTCATGCTATCATGAGATCACGACACACACGGCAGATCTCGCTTGTTTTCACAACATAGCTTCACTCTTTGGCGTCGCTGGTCGAATCCGGACCTCGTCACACATCTCAACCAAAGTCAAGCCGCCCGGGACCGGGACGGCAATCAGAATTCTGAAATGAAACTCATGGACCCTTGACCTGCCCACCATCTCCAGTTCCCCAGAGGATGAGGTTGCTACCTTATCAATTCGGAAACGGCTGTCCCCAGTGAGTGCAATGGAAACATGCGCCTGAGCTCTGAGCGCTCTCCGCTCGTGATCGGCCTTGCGCCTCAGACGTTGGATGAGATGTTGGCTTGATATGGCTTGATGAGGTGAAAGTCCGAAAGCCGACCGGCTCGTGCCGGCTTGTCCGCCGAGCCAGGACAGTATAGAAAGATTGCAGGAGCGAGGCCAGCTTTCACTCAGATTGATTTAGGGGCCTTGCCGATGCTCGGCACCTGAAAACTACAAGCTAGGCCCCTCTGACGATATCGGTCATGCCATCCATCGAGATGCTATGAACCAGAGCTCGTGGATTCATCACCACCGGGAAACCACATCCTGTATGACGCGAAATCCCGCCCGACTTCCCCGAACGAAGCCTCAACTGTTGATCTCATCCCTCTGAAGAAACCCGATTTTATGCACATGTCGACATCAGTGCGAAAACATAAAAGTCACTCGGGCCCGAAGAGGTGGCAAGCGTGTTACCTTCACCTAGGAGTCTAGGAGCGACATGACATCTTGAGTCTGGCTTGAGTACAGCCCTTGCATCTGTAGCGTGATCTGCATGTGCTGGCAGGCGAAGAATGCGAATTCTGTAGGCCTGTAGGCAGCAAGGGCCAAGGAGCGAGCCGTGGTAATGCCCACCCAAATGGATCAGAGCCTGGAGACACGGAGATCCGTGATCCAGACAGTCAAGCGGGCTCCCACTTGAAGACTTGGGCTTGGTCAGACCCGCGACTGTGGAAGACCGAGTGCTCCTGCACGTTTCACATTGAGTTCGTGTGGATATGTCACAGCCACATGCCAGTGGCAAGGCCATAAGCGGTGTTAAGCACAGCTGAAGCAACAGCGTCCTGAACATCATCCTGAGACGGTGTGAAGCGTACTCCTTCTCACGACCCATGGACTCAATACTTCCTCTATCGAGCGTGACTTTCCACGGCGCACCTTTGAAATAGAGCTCGCCTCCACCGAACTCCTTTCCCAAGCCTCAGATCCCCGGCGATGTAAGCTCAGCAAGGCATTAGATGTTCTGACTGATGAAAGGCGGAAACGCGTTGAAAGATGCTAGTACTCACAGCTTATCTAGCTAACACCATTTTTGTCTTCGACGCCCTGGACCCCAAACAGACCAAAGATATCAACCTCAGAGTGTCGGCGCACAGGCGGTGATCTACTGCCTCCGGGCAGAGCCTTCGAAGGAGCCGAATATACCGTATCGTACACTGCCGGGCTCCCTCTAATCTTCTGGCAAGGTCTTGCAAGCTAACAGGCTGCGCACCGAAACAACACGAATCCTGCACTCCGATCGCAGTGTAAGGAAACATCAACATGGAGAGTATTGGCAGAACAAACATGCCGTGGAGCTCAACAAAAAGATGCACGTCTGTACGCATGTCAGCCGAAGCTGTAGCCAGCCAGCGGACACACGTTCAAAGTGACGTTCGAAGTGTCTGCGTGCTCGGCAAGCTCCACATCCTCGCCAATCCTGCGAGTATGAACTGACAGACAGCACCAGGTGCGACATCGAATTGTGTGATTTTTGAAGCAATCCTGTATCGCACCACGAAACCGTAGGTTTCATTGCAATCCTTTGGATCTACCCATTCAGGCCACCTCAGCCGGTCAAGCAAAGTGACTGTGGAGCCCAACTCGTTTCGCGCCAACAAATAATTTCCAGGAAAACTCAAGGGCTGACAGCTCTCGGGCCAGTGGCTTCACCACAAGCCTTCGCCGCTCATTGATAACAGTCAACGTTACTGCACGGAGTCCACCGCCTCATCAACGGCTGTAGCAGCCCTTCTTGAAATCCCAAGTTAGAGAGAATGGCTCCGTAGCCTAGCACACCACGGGCTTTGGCGTTGGAGTTCAGGCAAGGACTAGTGACTGATGAGTAATCCCTGGGCGGTGCGCCATGCTGAGAAGCTGGCGATTCATGCCATTCGGCCGACGGAGAGGAATGCCACTTGCCTTGCACCACTTCCCTGCCGTCTTGGCTCAACCTCACATGCCAGCCTGCTGTTACATCCTGCTACATCGCAGGCTGGGCTGCGCCTCGAGATGGTCCAGCTCAGCAAGGACTCGATCGCACCAGTCTGGGGCGAAGATATCAAACCTAGCGACAACATACCACAATCCTCCCATGGACTCTCTGTCTTTCTTTCCTTCTAAGGGCATGAGGAGAAGGTCACCTCCCTCCTCTGCGCTCCAGCGCAACCCATTTTGGGAGTGGTGCGTCCTGTCTGTCTCTCTCTCTCTATCTCTTTCTTTCGCCAGGGTTGTGGGAAAGGGACGCCCCCCCTTCTTCTTCAACTCAGCCAGAGGGGTCCGTGCGTGCCGGCCCCTCGCGCGTTTTCGCGCACTGGCACAGTTGGTCAGAAACGACATCAGTCACAGGCCTCCCGACCACAACACCCAGAACTCTAAACCCCAACCCGCCTCGAAGGCTAGGTGTCAAACCCGCCAACCGTCGGAGGCGTGACCCCCTTTTTCCCTCTCTCTCTCTTCTTTCTTTCTTTCTGCTGGGCTGAGGGGCCACGTCGTGACCCTCAGGCTCTTGGCCCGCCCAACCACTCTATTGCCATGTGTTTCTGGAGTGGTCGGCTTTGGGGTAGTCCAGAATATGGCACAAAACAACTGAGTGGGATCCGATCCTCCGAGTTGTCATCCCTCCCCGAACACTAAAAAAAGACACAACCCGCGCCTCGTCACCGCACCCCTATGGCTACCACTCAAGGCTCCAACTCGGATCCTCCCATTAGAACCATTGGGCTGTGTAGATTGCCCCCACTTCAGTTTTCGCAGCAACAAAGCCGATTGCGATACAATGCAGGACAACAGGACGACTACAGTGCAGGTGGAGGTCAGTTAGGGTGGATCTCCCCCCATCGGTTGGAAGCAACAGGAAAAACGAACACAGTGCATCGACGACTGCTGGGCGGGAGTCCCCCTCTGTAAAAGGATGCCGGTTTAATTGTTCCACTTCTGGGCTGTGTAAGTATAATAACAGAGGCACTTAATTAGCGGTAGCGAAAGGATCAGACATCGCAGTGTGGCGATGTGTAGCACTGAATTTGTAGGGCACTGCATCGAGTTTGCGGCAGTAGTCGGAAAGCGTGAAGTATGTTAACCCCGGCATGAGGATGATAGCTGTCCTTCTTTACTGTGTTGCAGGCTTGGTTTTTCAAGCGAAACAACAGGAGAAAAGGCAGGTGACCGGTCAAGGATATTCAGTTATTAACGCCCCCGTCACACGACACCTTCAAGACATCACTCTCCCCGGTCCCCCTCCTAATGTGTGCACATCTGACTACGTCTCTGTCGGCAGGCTCTCATGTGTTCTTGTACCAGTTGTACTGCCCGTGCGCTGGGCNCTCCCCGGTCCCCCTCCTAATGTGTGCACATCTGACTACGTCTCTGTCGGCAGGCTCTCATGTGTTCTTGTACCAGTTGTACTGCCCGTGCGCTGGGCTGCCGGGTTGGTCGTCTTCTTAGACTCCTGCTGGGTGTTCGTGGTCTCTGCGCCCCCAGATTGGGACGTAAAACCACTGGTATGCGCGTCGTCCTTCTGCTGCTCGGCCCGGGCTCGGGCTCCTCAAGGTCCTCTCTGCACTGCTCTCCCCCATCAGGGCTTGCGCTTTTGGCGGACTCCGTGTCTTTGTCTGGCGTGGCGCTGGCAGGCTCTGCACTCCCCCAGTCCACCTCGTCGAGTTGGCCATCGTTTTCTTCAGCATGGGTTGCTGTGGCTGTGGCATCTTTTGCAGTAGGCTGTGGCGTCTTCTCCGCATCCTCGGTTCTTCCCCCGCTCTGCTGCTCGACCTTGGCTTTCGGCTTTGTGCCATCGTCTTCTTCAGCTTGGGTTGGTGTGGCTGCGGCACCTCTCGCAGTAGGCTGTGGTGTCTTTCTCGCATCCTCGTGCTTGCTTTTCGAGTCTTCCCCTTGTGGCCGGCCGTTGCCGATCTCCCCGCCCTTGCTTTCATCTTTCGCCGGATGCGGCGGGCCTTTGTGAGGAGGCCTTTGATCTCATGCGGGAACCGGATCATGTAGCTGCGTGTTTCTTGGGATACGTCGGGCTGGCAAGTTTGTCCGCATCCTGCCCCGTCTGGCGTCTTGCAGCGAGCCTCTGTCCGTATTGTTCATATTCCCCCTGTTCAGCTTCAGTGAGAGGTCGTCCAGCTTGGCGGTCATACCATTCCCCCGCTTGGTTGAGGACTTCACGGCTTATCCATTTATCAAGAGGTCCGGGAAGATAGTGTAGGCCAATTGCCCCCTTTGGCGCAAACCTCGTCATCTGTTCGAATGGCACATGCTTCGGACGGGCTGGCTCTTCTCCGCCACTTTCCCCCGGAGCTGCATGGGCTGTAGTTCGAGTGGTGTCCCCTCGCACCACCGCCGTGTTGCCTCTAGCGTCCGAAGCGGCATGCTGGGTCGGATCGCTCGTGTGTCTTCCGGAAACCTCGCCGCCACACCCCGCCTCCGTGTCTGCATATCCGGCAAATTTTCTTGTTTCTGCCCCGAGCCTCCATCGTCACACTTCACTATGTTCGCCTTCCTGCCCAAGTCACGATCTTCCGGCTGTCACACTCCCCCGCCCAGCGTGGAGGTTGACTGCGCGAAGCTCGGTCGGCGTGTCCCAAACGTAAGAGGCCTGTCTCCCCCCCTTCTGAGGCGACCTGAGTGAAGCTCCTGCAGCCCCTCGGTCGCCGGTGTGCAAGTAGAGTCACGAACGTTACCTTCAGCGGAGCTACCAAGGTCCCTTAAGCAGAGTGGCGTCAGGTATGCGACTCAAGCACCGCTGGGGAAACTGGGAAGGCTCCCCTGGAAGCACAATCCACCCCCAGCTCCTCCCGATGCAAGGGAGCGGCACAAGCCCCCAAGCAAGGCGCAGTACTTGAGCCAAAATGGCTATACTCTCTCTCTCTCTCTCTCTCTTTCTTTCGCCAGGGCTGTCTCTCTCTCTCTCTCTCTGTGTTAAATGACACGAGCCCAATGATGCACCTTAATGTCATGATGCATTTGAGAATGCTACAATGCCGAATGGCATTGGCTCAAGACTGGACCAAGGCTTGACNACTGGGGAAAGTGATTGATCTTGGTGTCCCGGTAACCCTCGATTGTACTGTTGAATTTTTCATGGTAGCGGAGCTTCGGCTCTGGAGTCAGGGACTGAGACAGAATGGAGTTCGGAACTGGAGGGATTGGAGGTGAGATTAAACTTTTCCCTCCTCCTGTATACCATGGAGAGTTGGAGAAATGGGAAGATTGGTCGTGGCAGCTGAAGCGATATGTAGGACTGTACAAACCGTTGGCTNCTTTTCCCTCCTCCTGTATACCATGGAGAGTTGGAGAAATGGGAAGATTGGTCGTGGCAGCTGAAGCGATATGTAGGACTGTACAAACCGTTGGCTAAACTGCTAATGGACGATGTGGACGGATCGAATGTTGCCATCACTGACGATCTGTGTGAGGCGTTCAATGTGCAGCAGAATCGCACCCAGAATGATCAGCTTTCACTGTTCTCTAGACAACTGGCATACATGCTGGCGCAAATNATCGCACCCAGAATGATCAGCTTTCACTGTTCTCTAGACAACTGGCATACATGCTGGCGCAAATCACTGATGGCGCAGCGCGAGCGATTGTGCGAAATGAAGACACGGAGAATGGATTTTAGATCTGGAGGCGATTGCATAGTCAGTTCTCACTGCCTGAGAGAGCACGATCTACGAATCTCCTGAATGAGATCATCGGTTTCAGATTGAGAAGTGACCACTTGGAGAGTGATCTGAGT
>BGNK01005125.1:0-43527 GCA_003297005.1 Symbiodinium sp. clade A Y106 | reverse complement strand
TATGGAACTGCTTCGTCTAGCAATGCCAACCGCCTTCAAAAACAAACAACTGTGGATCAATACGTCGAATGTAAACGTGATGTCATGTATGGAGGTGGAAGATGTTTGCAGATTATGAACTAAATCCTATACGTGAGTTAGACCGAAACTTTTTGGATTTGGCTTGAGTGATACACACTATGGCTATGTATTATTTAGCTAGGCTTGTAGTATTGTAAGTATAAAAAGCTAGCTAAATAGACCCTAAAGGTATCGGGCTCATATATATATATATACACCTAGTAGTAACCTTTAACCTTTTGGGGTAGTATAATCCCTATACAGTCCTTTATATTATGAAAAAGGTTTAACCTTTGGTTCCCCATGATACCCGACAAGTAGGTATATGTATAGAGTTTAGGCAGCACGCCAAAGCCAGTTTCGAGCCCCAACTGTGCAGAGACAGCACTTACCAAAGCCGAAAATTGAATTTCGATAGCTTCCCCCTAAACCCAAAAGCCCCTAACCCTAAACCCTCACGACCTACACCCTTAAACCCTAAAGCCCAGAGCCCTAAACCCTAAAGCCCTAAAGAGACTCCAGGGCTCCCTTTAATCAGGCAATAGCAGCAGATCGTGGGCAAAGGATTCCGGCAAAGAACGGTTTGGGCTTAGGGTCAACAGATGGGTCCTGAACATGACTTTCCCAGACCCCTTAAGGGAGGGTCTAGAAAGTAGATCCCCTAATTTGGGGCCCTATACTACTAAGGGTACTTTATAGGAACCCCCATTAAGGGATCTTCTTTGTGGATCCTCCCGGCGGTCTGGGTTAGGTATACTTTGGGTACTGCCCCCACTCAGTAACAGTTGGATAATATTCATAATATAGATAAATTAGGCCCTTGATAGTAGCCCTATTGTAGACTGTTACTGTATGGGGGCAGTACCCAAGGTATACTGCTTACTTCAGAGATTTTGGAGTCCATGGCTTACCTAAACCCTAAACCCTAAACCCTACAAATTTAAAACCCCCGAAACCCGAAGAACCGACAGATTGGATCCAAAAGAGCCCCAAAGCCCCCACACCCAACACCCTACTTGGAGGCCCTTTTGACTTAGTAAGTAGGGTTAGTAAGGTGGGCTATGGGGGATTATAATATGGTTTCTAGGGGATACTAAGTAGACTTACTAAGTCAAAAGGGCCTCCAAGNTGGAGGCCCTTTTGACTTAGTAAGTAGGGTTAGTAAGGTGGGCTATGGGGGATTATAATATGGTTTCTAGGGGATACTAAGTAGACTTACTAAGTCAAAAGGGCCTCCAAGTAAGATTTGGATCACTCAGAACCGCCACGTGTTTAAGGCTAAGGCCTTAAACCCCTATACCACCCCCGTTAGAAACTTCGCAAGCCCAGAAAGTCCGTATGTTGCCCTTACAAAACCCAAGGAGAAACTCGAGATCCCCTCCGTTCGCAAGAATCGTAGGCCCCGAACGGTTCAGGGTTTGGGGCTTTTTTGGGGCTCAGGTTTCAGGGTATCCTAAACCCTAAACCCCTAAACCCTAAACCGATTCAAAGCCCAGGCCTTGAACCCTAAACCCTAAACTGCAGTTTAGGGTTTAGGGTTTAGTGTTTAGGGTTTAGTGTTTGGGGTTTAATGTTTGGGGTTTAGGGTTTGGGGTTTAGGCTTTGCAGTGCAGGTAAACCACACCCAGCCCTTCGAGTTTCAAAGCTTCAATGCTGGGGAGCTGCCCTTCGGCTGCGGGCTTCGGCCCGGTTTGGGGTTTAGGGCCTTCGGTTTAGGGGTTTAGGGTTCAGGGTTTAGGGCCTTAGGTTTAGGGGTTTAGGGTTTAGGGCCTTTGGTTTAGGGTTGCAGGTTTCGTGTAGGGCTCAAGCGCTTTTGGCCCTCTAGCTTACGAAGGTTTAGGGCTTTGGGTGTACGCCTAAACCCTACTGTGTAGTGTATGGTATTGGGATCCTTGGTTGTTTTGAAAGTTCCACAGCAAGATCAAAAAAAACAAAAGCGCCCTGAGCAAAGCCTAGGCCAAGGATTTAATGCACATGTCTGGATAAGATCGTAGTATCGCTTCGCCGTCCTTGTATAAACCGAACACATTGGTTTAGGCTTCCGGGTACAAGTTCTACCCCCGTCCTAATTATACAGTTTAGGGTTAAGGTTTTAGGGCTATAGGGTACTAACCTTAATCCGACTCCCTAAACCTCAACCCCAAACCCTAAACCGTAAAAAAAAACCGTTAATCCCTAAGCCTAAAACTTAGGGCGAGTGCCTTCGTTTCCAGGCTGGACGCCGGGGCCGCTCCCGGCTTCGTCTTTGCGGGCGGCCGACTGCCGTGCCTGGGTGTTTTGGGGTTATAAGGCCCTTAAGGCTAAGGGTTTGGGATTGAGTAGAAGGGCTAGAGTTAGAGGTTAAGGGTTTAGGGCCAGTTTAGGGTTTAAGGTTTAGTTTGAGGTTTAGAGGTTAAGGGTTTAGGGCCAGTTTAGGGTTTAAGGTTTAGTTTAGGGTTTAGAGGTTAAGGGTTTGGGGCCAGTTTAAAGTTTAGTCTAGGGTTTAGAGGTTAAGGGTTCAGGGCCAGTTTAGTTTAGGGTTTAGAGGTTAAGGGTTTAGGGCCAGTTTAGGGTTTAAGGTTTAGTTTAGGGTTTAGAGGTTAAGGGTTTGCGGGCACAAACTCCCAGATGGCGGTTGCTGGTTTCGGGTTTAGGGGTTTAGGGTTTAGCGTTTTTGGCTAATGGGCGAAAATGCGCATCAAGTCCCCGGTGAACCTGGGCTGGTGCGGACGAGCTTGAACCTGACAAGTTTCCGTTAAGCTTTTAGTGTAGGCCAGCGTGAACCCAGCAATTGTTCGATTCAACGCGTTTGTGGACAAGCTTGAAACTAGCAAATCCTCGGTGCAACCTTTGTCGTGCACAAGCTTGAGCTTAGCCAGTTTTCGGCTCAACCCTTTGATGTGGACCAGCTTGAGCCTAACAAGGTTTCGCTTCAACCTTTCCTGTGCACAAGCTTGAGCCTAGCAAGTTCAGCTGATTTGGGACAAGCGTTGCAAATCGATTCCGTGTACCACGTTCGTAACTGTAGAAATAACATTGCTGTTTGCCGGTGGAACACTCCCAGAGAGCTAACACCGTTGACAAATCCCGCTTCGGTTAACAAGTCCATTCCTTGTGCTGCGGAATGAACGTGAATGAAAACAGTTTCGAACTGAATGTCACACTGAGCTAATATAGGGGCCTTGATAATTAGAATGGGGTTTTGGGGCCCAATATACTACAATCTTAATAAGGAGCCCCCGAAATAGTATTGGTAATTGCCCCTGTAGCAGCGGCTCGGTTAATGAGTGTGCTTCAAGAGTCTGACCGGAGGGAGCTGGAGGTATGAAATATATGTTTCCGGCTGATACCCACAAAGTGGTGACGTCGCGATGTCATGCTCGTTTGCAAGAAGAGATGCTATAGGCCGAAAGGCGGCGAAAAGCTAGTTGGCTAGTTGTTATGCATGTTTGACAGTTGGGTTTGTGTTTAACTAATGAATCAAGATCTTTGGTTAATGTAATGGGATGCAAAACGGTGGGTGGCTAGATTTGCCGATGCCGAAGTATGCGGCTTAATTCGGGATTGCTCGAACCCTAAACCCCACCTGGACCCTAAACAACCGACCTTTTCAGGGATTTGTATAAGGAAATCAAAATCAGGCAGCCCCGAAAAGGGAGGCTACTTACAGTTCACGTAAAACCTAAACCCTACACCCTTCAGACTAAACTCTACACCCGAAACACTAAACCCTACACTTTTAACCCTAAACCCTACACCTGTAACCCTAAACCCTACACCTTTAACCCTAAACCCGACACCTTTAACCCTAAACCCGACACCTTTAACCCTACACCCGACACCTTTAACCCTAAACCCGACACCTGTAACCCTAAACCCGACACCTGTAACCCTAAACCCGACACCTGTAACCCTAAACCCGACACCTGTCACCCTAAACCCGACACCTGTAACCCTAAACCCGACACCTTTAACCCTAAACCCGACACCTGTAACCCTAAACCCGACACCTGTAACCCTAAACCCGACACCTTTAACCCTAAACCCGACACCTGTAACCCTAAACCCGACACCTTTAACCCTAAACCCGACACCTGTAACCCTAAACCCGACACCTGTAACCCTAAACCCGACACCTGTAACCCTAAACCCGGCACCTGTAACCCTAAACCCGACACCTGTAACCCTAAACCCGACACCTGTAACCCTAAACCCTACGCCTTTAACCCTAAACCCTACACCTTTAACCCTAAACCCGACACCTTTAACCCTAAACCCGACACCTGTAACCCTAAGCCCGACACCTGTAACCCTAACCCCGACACCTGTAACCCTAAACCCGACACCTGTAACCCTAAACCCGACACCTGTAACCCTAAACCCGACACCTGTAACCCCAAACCCGACACCTGTAACCCTAAACCCGACACCTGTAACCCTAAACCCGACACCTGTAACCCTACACCCGACACCTGTAACCCTAAACCCGACACCTGTAACCCTAAACCCGACACCTGTAACCCTAAACCTGACGCCTGTAACCCTAAACCTGACACCTGTAACCCTAAACCCGACACCTGTACCCCNNNCCCGACACCTGTAACCCTAAACCCGACACCTGTAACCCTAAACCCGACACCTGTAACCCTAAACCCGACACCTGTAACCCTAAACCCGACACCTGTAACCCTAAACCCGACATCTGTAACCCCAAACCCGACACCTGTAACCCCAAACCCGACACCTGTAACCCTAAACCCGACACCTGTAACCCTAAACCCGACACCTGTAACCCTGCCTTAACCTACCAAAACCTACTTTTTTGTAGAGTCCCTATAAACTCCATTTTAGGGTTCATAAGAAGAACCTACAAAAAAGTAGGGTTTGGTAGGCTAAGGTATACCTTAGCCCAGGTTCCTGGCGCTGCGCACGGAGCCCGCGCGGCCGCTCGCGGACCGCGCAGCTGAGCGTCGGTTTTTGGGTTCTCGTAGGCTTTTTTGTGTTTGGACAACTTTCCCTAAGGGTCCATGTACTCATATAGTATATACAGTGGCCTTAAAGTACTCCCCATACAGGCACATTGCAGGTAGTTTCAGGGATACTTCGGCTATTCTGGGCATCCGGGTCAGCATGTCCTGAGAAGCTATTCACCTCAAGGGTGCAGCACCTTTCTGTGGTGTCCCAGTTACATACATAGGGGTACTTAGTGTCGATGTTGGGTTACCTGATGTGCTGGAACTCGATTCTCTGTCAAAGAAGTCATCATCGCACTCCAAACCTAAGCCCAAACCATTGGAGTAATAGCGTTCATCTGGGCTTTCGGCAATTCCGCTACAGGCCGATGCCTAAGAAAGAGGACTGCAATACTAGCAATATTATCTGCTAGTAGTCCCAGTATAATGATATTAAAATCTGCCACCGAAACCTTATTTTATTCATATTCATTAAGACCCTATATGAACACCCTTATGGTCGAACCTTGTCGAAACGTTTATGTGACTGTTTTTTTTCCGGTGGGTTCGGGGCTCCGTCAAGCCTCCACGCCCAAAACTCCCAGAACGCTTAAGCGATAAGCATGGCAGTCCGTCACGTGCTGTCGGGGCATCGACGACCGCATGAAAGGACAATGCGAAGACAGCATATCTTAGTAGCTGAGTGGATACACTTTACACTTTTGGGGATAATATTACCCACTATAAAACTAAAAGTGTACATTTTTCGCGGCTTATGAACTCAGCAACTAAGATATCCCGACAGTCTTCAAGACCATACATGCCTTTCAGAATTTCGCAAGGCCCGTTTTTTTTAGCATGAGTTTCTGCAACCCCGAGGCGCCCTAAATCCTAATCCATGGTTTCTGCATTCAGGATGTTGTACTTTCCCCAGACCCCCGGGAGGATCTAGAAAGTAGATCCCCTAAGTTGGGGCCCTATACTACTAAGGGTACTTTATAGGAACCCCCATTAAGGGATCTACTTTTTGGATCCTCCCGGGGGTCTGGGTTCCAGAGAACATGCGCAACCGTCAAAGCCCAAGGCCCAAACATCAGAACACGCCAGAAACCAGATCTTAGTAGCTGAGTGGATACACTTTACTGTTCTTGGGATACTACTGCCCAGTATAAAACAAAAGGGCACACTTTTGGGGGGCTTATGAACTCAGCAACTAAGTCTCAGTCTACAGAACCCTAACCATGTCCTTTCTAAGACAGCGGCCGTGCTGGTGATTTTTGCCTCCGACACGCCGCTGTTGGCCTCAACTGAATTGCTCCTCAGCTCTTTGACGTTTCAAGGTTTATGGGTTATAGACTTGCAGGCTTAGGGTTTGGAAGCGTTTTGCTGCAGCAGGGAGTTGTTCAACATACCCTGAATTGAAGAGGTTCCTGATATGGCCTACAGGTTCAACCCCGGCTCATGCGTATATCCTCATAAATATGGATATGCATATTTGCATGCATGCATGGATGCATGGATGCATGTATGTATGTATGTATGTATGTATATATGTATGTATTTATGTGTGTATGTGTGCGTATGTATGTATGTAGCTAGGTATGTATGTAGATAGGTATGTAGGTATGTATGTATGTATGTAAATATGCACATACATAAGGAGTCCATGATGCGATTTAGCATGTCTTTCAGGGAAGAGAACACCGAGGCGCCGCCTCACCAGCCAAGTCCGTCAAGGCTTTAGGCCCTGTTGACAAGCGGCAGGCCCCCCGTGGTAAGCCTGTACCCTAAACTCTAAACCTCAGAGTCACCAAAACCGCTAAAGCATGAAATCCTAAAGCCAGCACCTTAAACACTGAAGCCCAATCCCGAAAGTCCCGACTTCTACGCGTAAACCTATAGCTCCAGAACCCACAGCCTTAGACTCTAAACCTTATGAGCCCTAAACTCTAAACCCTAAACTAAACCCTAAAAGCCTAAAAAACCAGAAACCCTTAGCCCTATAAGCCCAGAACCTTTGACACACCTCTCCCAGGCGCCTCCACCCGCCCTCGGCTTTTCTCCTTCCCGCGAACAGCACCTGCGAGCACTTCGAAGCTGCCAACGAGGAGCGCAGGGCGATGGCATAAGGTTTATGTTGGGGTTTAGGGTGTAGGGTGTTTAGGGTTTAAGGGTTTAGGGTTTGGGGGTTTAGGGTTTCGGGTTTAGGGTTGAAGGGTGTTGACAAGGACTTATAGGGCTTAGAGGGTCTTTAGGGTTTAGGGTTTAGGGCAATTTATGTTGGAGTGTAGGGTTTAGGATTTAGGGTTTTTGGATTTAGGGTTTAGGGTTTACAGGCTACAGGGTCTTTAGGGTTTAGGGCAGTTTAGGGTTTAGGAGTTTGGGGTGCAGTCTTGATTTTGAGCGCTCGGATTTTAGAGCGCCTGGTTTTGGGTTTGCGCTATGCTTGGGGTTCCCATGGTTTCCTCCCAACTCCCCAGACCCCCGGGAGGATCTAAAAAGTAGATCTCTTAAGGGGGTTCCCATAAACTACCCTTTAGTAGCTAGGGTCACAAATTGGGGGATCTACTTTTTAGATCCTCCCGGGGATCTGGGTCAGAGTGGTTCCAAAACATGCAAGCCTAAGACTGGTAACAGGCCCCGAAATCAAGCCTCAAACCCAAAACTATTCTTGGACACCATGCATCCAATGTTGGTTTCAAGGAGGGTGCTTTGGTGGCTTCGGTTGAACACAAGAGACGTGATTCGATCAATAAGCATCAAGCATCCAGAGATCTCTTCCGAAAGCGTTTCGGGTGCAAGGGCACGCCCAATCCTGCAAGTCCCTATTACAGCGCTTCCGCTCTCAACCACCAAAGCCACTTGAACCCCAACCCCCCCAAAACTCCTGCAAACTCCCCTAAACTCTCAGCCCTAAACCTGAAAGCCCCCAAACCCCAACATAGCTCTTAACCCTGCCCCAATAAAGGAGGGCCGGTCTGCGCTGCCCACCGCGCTTCTCGCAGCGTTGCCGAGGGCCTGGGCGGAGGTCCAAGGCCCATCCGGTCTGCAAGGGTCACAAAACTTGCAATCTTAGGGGTCCCTGCTGATACTATATTCCTACACTATGTTATACTGTACGATACTTTTTCTATACTTACTATACTCATACTATACTACTAGTTTAATGGCGTTTTGTTTTTAATCGGGTGTCATAGGTTGTTATGGGGTGCTTGCTGGGCTTCGTGCATCAAGGGCCTCTAGGTTCTGAAGCTTCCTCTTCAACCCGAAACTCCACAAACCTACGGGTGGTGACAAGCATCCGTTGGGTACTGCCCCCACTCAGTAACAGTTGGATAATATTCAGAATATAGATATATTCGGACCTCAATAGTAGCCCTATTGTAGACTGTTACTGTATGGGGGCAGTACCCATAGCATCCATCATCAGCTACAGACGATGTGCCGTGGCCGCAGATGGCGATTCCGCTGCCGCCTTTGGCCGGCAAGGGCCTGAGAATGTGCTTTGTGTGGGTGGGCGAGGGAGGGTCGTTTAGGGTTCGGGTTTATAGGGTTCTTCAAGACCACAGTTTCGTCAAGACTTTTGCAGAGTTTCATAAGTTTGTTACCGGGTCTCGTAGCGTTCTATAGTGGTGGAATATTGGACCTACGGAAGAAGATGACCAAACGTACTAAATACGACCTGGAAGGCAATAACACACACAAACAAAGCTATCTTGCACTCACAAAAGATTCCAAGTAGAATGATTCCACTGTACACGAATCCCAGCATAAACCCTCATTCAAAGCATTTCAGCATTCCCACCCCTATACAACCATAAACCTTAAGGAAGAGATAAAGCCTTTTCAAAAGTACAAGCCTCTTTGGTTAGAACCCCAGACAAACCCTTCTCAACCCAGTCGGATTAGAGTAGAAGCCAGAAAGTTGGAACATGGCTGTGGGAGGATTGGTGCTAGGAGCCCCTATACTCTACCTTAAGGGCATCAGGATATTGATGTTCCAACTTTCTGGCTTCTACTATAAGTACCCTTGTAGACTCGCAGAACCCAGATAACTGTCCAAAGTAGGGAATTGGGGAATGGATTATGGAGACGATTATTGGGGATTATATAGGGACTGCTCTAAGGATCCATTCCCCCGTTCCCTACTAAGCACCAGGGAGATAATATAGAGGTCTGAATAGTTGCTAACCGTATGTATCCCCGTATACTATGCTATAAATTACCCCAAACCCCAATTCCAATCATTAAGGCCCCTGTATGGGTCCCTTTAGATCCCCAAAACATAGTACGGCACCCTTTTAAAACGGACCCGGACCCTAAAAAGAGACCCTAATTTAGAGAACTACCTACCCATATTAACTGCCAGGAGCGTCTCTCTCTGAGGCTGCTCCCTGGCGTCGACTCCGGGCGGAGGTCCGGAGATCCGCATCACGCTGCCGGGGGCTCTGAAAGGCCTTACCAAGCACAGCTTTGGCTCAGCTTTCTCATGCAGGTGTCTTTGCAGTTGCGCGATAAGGTTTTTCTACGTTGTTGAGTTTCAGTAAGGGTTCAGGGTTGGGCACTTGGGCTTTAGTGAAGGTTGATAGGGTTTGCGCCGAAGTCAGAAATGTTGGAGATGCCTGATAATTATAGAGCCGTTTGCTTCTGCCAGGGGTCTACATGAAGAGGACCTAGGGTAACTAGGCTTCTAAGGCTTGGAGTGTAGGGTTTAGGGTTGGGGTTTGGGTTGGTGAAAGGGTGGTGGGTTCTGGGTGAGGCTTCAGCCAGGGGTTGTGTGTGTGTGTGTTGAGGTGCTGCGGCAGGGCAATATCGAAGCAGGTGTGATCACAAATGTGTGTCCTGTAGGGTTCCTGATCATTTTCACATGATTTTCGTATCCAAAGCCCTATTCTACTTATTCTTGCCCCTACTGTAGGAGTTCAAACAGGTCTAGCGTCATGGACTTGACACCGCAAGGCTTGGAGGTTCGTCGGGTAGTACCCGATGATGAACCCTAGAGCCCTGACCCCTACAGTAGAAGCCAAAAAGTTGGAAACCCCATAGCCTCAATCCTTAAGAGTAATCTATAAGGAATCCCAGCACTATTTGGCCTTCATCCGGTTTCCAACTTTATGGGGTTTCCTGTAAACCCAAATAATCTTGAAGCCTGAAGAATTTGTAACATTGCTCCCCTACCATCCCTATATAACTCTTATACACCCTAAAACGCTAGTCCAAGTAGTGAGGCCCCTGTTTCAGTAGGGTTTAGGATCTCGAGCATGTTCTGAGGTGTCAGATTTTTGGCTGTTCCTTGGAGGGCTAATCCTTAGTAGCTGAGTGGATACACTTTACACTTTTTGGGATAATAGTACCCACTATAAAACTGAAAGTGTAAACTTTTTGGGGCCTATGAACTCAGCAACTAGGAATCTGGGTCTTGCAGGAGGGGCCTCTCAACACAGGGTTGAGCCCTTACGGTACTGCAGAAAACAATCATATCCTTTTGGGTTGCTTATTCATAGTCAAGGTATAAGATACCCCAAAACCCTACTCTAATGTTGAAGGCCCCTTTAGTACCGGTTGACGAAAGGTTGCTTGCAGCACGTTCTACGCAACCAATGCTCGCAGCCCACAGCCCCGGAGGCAAGTCAAGACGCTCGTGCCAATCGCTTCAACGTTACCTTAAGCCCTAGTCCTACAATCCCTTAATCCAAGAGTACCCCCAAACCCGATCCACGCAGGCCAGCGCAGCTACGCCTTCGCAGTCACGGCCCAGAGCCCCATCGTTGAGCCGCCCAGCCCCGGGACCAAACTTTGGTGATCTTCCAGTCTAGGTTTTTTTGGTTGAGAGGTTCTGTAAGTTTTTGCGAACAAGGTCTTTTTATAGGGCTACTATAGGAGTTGGCATGGCCCCGTTCCGGCTCAGGGTTCGGGGCTTCGGGTTCTCTGAAGTCGCGCTTACTCGTCGTCAGATTTCGAGGGTTTCAGTTATACTCGTCGTTTAAGTGAAGCTTGTGGCTCAGTCCGCCCCTAAACCTCAACACAGGTGTTACTCCATTCATGTTTGTATCTGTGAACACTGTGAACACACTGGCGTCCTGTCGCGCTGCTAGGCTCACTAGACACGCTGCAAACACCCGATTTTGTTCGAGCTGTGGCTGAGGTGACCAGAACATCTGGCATCTCGAGGCGCTTTAGAGTTCAGGGTTTAGGGCCTCTCGAGGCAGTATACCTTAACAACCCTCTGCCTAAACTCGATGACAATATACCCGAACCTCGCACGCGCCTAAACCCTAAACTCAACACCCTAAGCCCTACCTGTCATGGTCACTAGAAGGGTTTCGAGAAGAAGGCCTACGTTTATGCACGCATGCATGCATGCATGCATGCATGCATGCATGGATGGATGGACGGATGGATGGATGGATATACATATTATGTATATACACGTGATACGTATGTTCTACACGATTGCCCATGGACACTTTTCATTGCGGGAAGAGCATTACAGGAGGTGGAGTGTGTTGAGTTGCCTCGGGGACAAAGTTTAGGCTTGAAGTCGGCTTTTAATTTGGGTTCCTTTTGGGGCTTGGGATTGAACTAGGACTAAGATTTACAGCGCTTCTTTAGGGCTTGAGGCTTAGATTTAAGTAAAGGTTTAGCTCGGTGTACGATGTGGGGAGGGTTCAGGGTTTTCGTGCATAGGTGTTTGTTTGTGTGTGTGTGTGTGTCTGTGTGCGCGTGTCTCGTGGAGAAGTCCTGGCATCCAGGCCCCCGTACTACACCCATACTATGGATGCATGAGGATACAGAACCCTTTAAGGCTTCTTTCAACGGATACAACCAGGGTTAGACTAGGGTTCCTTTTAATGCTTCGTCGTTTAGGGATACTACAAGTGTTAGTGTCAGGGTTCTATGATGTAGGGCTTTAATGGCTAGACTAGGGTTTTGGGATGCACTACAGTATACATACACTACGGAGCCTGAAGGAACAATCTTGTTAGTTCTTTAGGCTCCTATACAAGGGTGCCCTAAACTCTAAAAACTTAAACCCTACACCCCTAAACCCTAGACCGTTGAAGTTAACAGTCTCGCGCCACCCCCTCTCGTGGCGAAGGTCTGGGTCAAGTCGGTCGCGGCTCAACGACTCCTCTACGTCGGCGATGGACAAGGAGAGCCTGGGAATGTAGTGTCTAGTTACCATCATAGGGATCATATGGCTTGTCTTAAGGTTTGTTCAGGGTTTAGGGGACGGAAGGGAATTGAAATTACCATAATAGGCGTCAGGAGTAAATAATATGGTTTCCGTATTCTGGCAACTTAAGTTTAAGTTCCTTACCAAGGGCCCGGCTGTGAAACAACAGGGGTCTGGAAGTCAGAATGAGGGTAATCTAGATTAGGTCCTCATGAAGAAGGGACTTTAATTGAAGGAATCACCATATAGTTGATGGATTCATAGTACGGCGAGAGTCTTTGGGGCAAGTGTCTCGTCGTTCTTTTTGTGCCGTGATGCAGGATTTCTGTTTATTCGTCACAATGATGACGGAACCCGAAATCATTCTGTTGTCAAACTTTGATTTCTGTTCTGGGCGTTTCATGGACTCACTCTTGGTTCCTGCAAAAGGCGTTCAGGGGCCTTGCAAGGTTCGGGTTTTAGGGTTGTTCCACGTCGACGTTCAGCTCTCCAATTCTTACGGCAAAAAGACACCTCAAGCTCTGTTTAAATTCTGCGCCCTGCAACCCTAAGCCTTAAGTCTCGCAGCTCAGCCACGACAGTGAAAGCCTTGCCTGATAAGGTCATTGTCCAATATAGTTGTCGGAACAAGCACTATCAAACCCCATGTAACCCTGTATAATCGTAGTACCACACCTATTGAAATTATTACTATGGCCCCTACATAACCGCCAGCTCATTCAGGCTTTTCCCTCGTACCGAAGTTGCAGGAAGCGTGACTTGGCGAAAGAAAAGAGTGGCTTCCAGAGACTCTCCCACAAATTAAGGCTAGAACCATCAGGAATTCTCTTGCTCTGGGTTCCTATATATTTGTTTATTTATTTATGTAGATTGTTCAAGAGTAATGTAACCACCAGGCACAATTCTCAGTAGTAAGGCCCCTACTTTCTCTTGAGGATCTTTGTTGGAAGCAAGGGCTTTATTCAAAGACTCGCCTTTGATTAGGAGTAGATGTTGCAGTCTCTGAGCTTGCGGAGTCCACCCCACCCCAGGACTTCAAAGCCCAGACAGTCGGTGCTGGCCACATCTAGGATCTGAGAACCCTGAAGCCCTCAACCCCAGATAGCAATATTTGCATTTAGTTGTAATTAACGTCATAATCCCATAGTCAAAGAGGCCGTAATAGCAATAATCGTAAGAAACCCGCACCAGCCTCAAAATCCTAAACCCACTTCTGCCTTTAGGACTGTGTATCCTTTCCGGGCGCTCGGCGACGCCTACCTCACACAGTGACCGGGCATAAACACACATAGGGTTTAGGGCCAGGGTTTAGAGTTTAAGGTTTATGGTTCATTCACATTACTAGTACAAGTGATGTAGCAGTGTCTTCATGTGCTCATAAGTGCATGTGTTGGCCATCCATATTCCGAGCGGCGGCATATTCGACGAACAGTGCTGCCACAAACGCTAGCAAACTGCACTGTTTCGAAGTTGCTTATGATCGCCACGACCACCACCGCAACCACCCCCACGACCAGTACCAGCACCACCACGAGCGCCATCAGCACCAGTACCGGACTAAGTCCTGAGCTTGCAGAGGTCGTTTTTGCTTCCCCGGGGCGCGTCCTTGGTGTCCTTGCGAGTGGAGTTCGCGATCCCTTTTGTCTCACCAGGCCGGGACATGTTAATATAGGGGCCTAAATTCTTTATTAGAAATATAGAATAATGGGCCCCAAAACCCTATTCTAATCATTAAGGCCCCTATGTCAGAGAGCTGTTTCCTCGGGTGTTCGGGGATCAGTAAGCCTCACCTCTCGGCAACAGTCAGGCAGCCTTCACAGTAACTTCTTTGGGGGCTCCTGCTGTAAGGTACGTGTAGGGTAAAGTTCAGATCGACATATGGGATGGTAGTATGGGGGCCTTAATCAATAGAACAGGGTTTGGCGGGGTATACCATACTTTAGTTGGGTAGGTACTATAAGGGCATAGTATGATTAAATATTTCAGCATCAACAGTTGAGTGCTGCTGCTGGGCATCCTTGGTGCCTCGGGTCAAGCAACTCTTGTTCATTCCAAGCGTCCTAATTCTTTCACGAACCTTGCCATAGATCTATAAACTATAAAGGCCTGTGAGCCTCGTATAACAATCCTATAAAGCCCCTCAACTAGGCCCCAGACCGCACACCCCAAGTCAAGAACAGCAGTTCAGAATCCCAACCCTGAAACAAGAACCCTATAAAACCTTAAAGATCCCCATAAGACCCTGTAGAACACCAAAAAAAGCCTTACAAAACCCTGTAAACCCCATGGGCCTTCCTTTCGTTTTGCCTTGCCGGCTTTGCCTGGAGGTTCCTTGGGTCAGCGCTTGGAGGTGGCGGTTGAGGCGGGGACCGGAGAACAGAGTGCCCGCTGCAAACCGAAAGAACAAGTTCCGGTAATAGAGCTACGCGTGAACTGTCACAACCTACTGATTTGTAAGTCCTATAAACTATAATGACTATAAACTCTATATTAGGATTTGTCACGAGAACCTACAAGGATAGTGCAAGGTTGGGTTTAGGGTAAAGGGCATATAGAAGCCTGAGTAACTACCGCTACTACACCTCACAGTGCCGTATTGCAAATATTCCTTACATTTCTTGACTATACACCAAAGCCATGGTTCTAGTTTTCAAGGCTCCCATATTGTTCAGGAGTGAGGTATATCACGGTGCTGTCGCTCGGGGGTTTTAGCAGGGAATTAGGGAATCATAGGTTTTGGGCGTGTTTACGGGTCGAGAGAGCTTTTCAGATTTCGGGTTGTGGGTGGGGCTTTAGAGTTGTAAGGGCTCCAGGTGTCTTGCATGAAGGTGTTACAGATTGCAAAGGAAGATTTAGTTGTACATGATGGTGAAATATCTGATTACGGCAACTTACAAGACCCAAGCCCTAAACCCTAACCCGAATTTCCGTCACCAAGACCTAGAAGAAAGGCAAGGGAGGGGCGCTGGCTGAAGATGTTCCCGAGAGTGATGAAGTTCAAAGCCCATACTATAGGGCCCTAAATAATTACAAATACTATTTTTTGGGGGGTTCCTTATTATAACTATAGTATAGTATACCCCAAAGCCCTATTCTAATTTTAAATAGGCCCCTTTTTTTAGCCGATGCTAGGTGTTACGCAGTTTCAAGACCCTTATCCCCAGAGACTCCAATATCCCTTAATTAAGGAATATATAAATTAAATCATATTAGGGATCCGACTATAATTTAGGGTCTATTCCTTAATTAAGGGATATTGGAGTCTCTGGGTCGGCCCACCAATCCAAAGCTGGACCGTTTACCTCCTCGGACGGGTCCTTGCGGATTTGGGTTTCGGAATTTCGGGCTTGAAGGTCCTGGGGCCTTGCGCTTAGAGATTTGGGGTACATATATCTGGGCTTCAAGCGTTTCAGGCGGAGCCCGAAGCAGAGTTTGAAGAGGCCAGAAACCTTGCATGGCGCACCCGTGAATCCCTTAATTAAGCCTTAAACCCCCCAAAACCTGAAGCCTGAACACCCCGAAGACCTGACCTTAAACCTCGCGACAAGTATATGAAGCCTTGCCGAAGATCACAGAAAGCCCTGTCATGTCCTTTTGCACGCGTTACAAAACCCACGGCCCGTAACCCTATGTAAATCCTGGGGCTTGCCACACATGTCCCTGGATGTCCCTGAACCCTACACCTTAAACCCTACACCCCGAAGTAAATCCAGACACGCCACAAACATCCTTATAGATGTCCTTAAACCCTGCAAACCTAAACCCTACACCCTACACCCCCAAACCCTAAACCCCTAAAACCCAACCCTAAACCCGAAGCTGAAAACCCCCCCAAGCCTCAGAAGCTTCGAGAAAGGCGCCAGAGGGCTTCAGCCTCGGAAGCGGAGGTTCTTGTGAGGCCCGTCTTGGGGGGTTTAGGGCTTTTGGGGTTTAGGTTTTCCGGCTGTTTAGGGTTCTGCACTTTAAAGGGAGTTTGGGTGAAGCCTGGGACAGTTTGGGCGGTGGAGGGCTTCATGGTTAGGGCTTGGGAGTAGAGTTGGAGGTTCAGGGTAGTTAAAAGTGGGGTTATAAGTAGGGTAGATATAAGTATAACCCATATTAAGGGACTTACAACTTATAACCCCATTTATAACTACCCTTGAACCTCCAAGTGGCTCTGCGGATCAAGGTTTCAGATTCAGACTGTCAGCCCACCGTAGACCTTTACGACAGTGATCAAAAACTTGAGAACCCTCAGGTACGGGCCCCAACTGCGTGGCATACCCTGCGCCATAACCCGCCTTAAACTCAAACCTTATCTGTCTGTATACACATTATATATATATACACTTATATATATATACTTATATATGTATATACACAAACAAAATCGAATAGGTACACGTATACAACAGAGCTCCAACTCCATGGATCGATACGGCTCGACAGGTCAGATCTCTGCAGTTGGGAAGAGACGTCGTGCCAGAGTCCTGGTGCGCCTCCATGAATGTATGTAAATTCGAGTCGCTTTGGGGGGGTCCTCATGATGCAAGAGCACACCTTTTTTTGAAGGAGCATTTCAGGGGCCCAAATCAAGCCTTGTCCCGTTGTAGTCCTTGCATGTTCATGGTAGAATAGTGTCCACCGAAGCGCCCTTCAGAGTATTAAGACCCCCTACCTTTATGTGAAGTCAGTATGGGCAAATGTGTAGGCAACGGGGGACAGTTAGCATCTGCTGTATGTATGTACATGCAGAGAAGTTTAAGATCCCCAACCAAACCCTTGCATGTCTATAGCGGTCTGAATAATGAGCAATCATCCAAAGCCCTTCTCCTGAGGCTTCGACACTAAACCCTAAACCCAGAACCCTGCCACATTGCACTCAGAACTTGAATTCTTTTGATCTCCAGACCTGGAAGCGGCATTTCTGCCTAAGCCCTTGACCCTCAACCCTAAGCCAGAGTCCAAAGTGCAATTTGGGGCTTTCCGAAATTAGGGGTACCTTATTTGGGGGTCCTTATAATAAGGATCCTACTATTTAGGATACTATACTAGAGTCCCCTATTTTCGGAAACTCCCATCTGGTCTTGAGCCATATACGCCCGAAAAATGCGCAGCGTTGAAGATACATAGCCTGAAACGCTTCAGAGCCGGGAGCCCGAAGAAATCCCAAGAGCCTTGAAGCCCTTGAGTGGGGAACCAACCGCATAGGGCTTAGGGTTTAGGGGTTTAGGGTTTAAGGGAGCCCCTACAGAACCCTTTGGAGGTACGACTGCTCGGCGCCCTCCCCGCTGAATTTGCTGCTCTCCTCCCGGGCCCCACCGCCACTCGGACTCAGTATGCAGATGGCATCGAGTCACGGTTAGGGTTTAGGGATTTACTGCAGGTTTTAGTGTCCAATTTCAGCGTTTGAGACCAAACTTGTTTGAGGTTTGATGTCAATACTAGTATTACACATTTTGCACTACGATTCCATTTTTGCCACAATTTTGGCTGGCACCGTTTTTGACCGTATAATGCGTGTGTGTGCGTGCGCGCGCCAATGTTCTGTTCGGTCTGCCTGTCTGTCTGTGGCACTGTGAATGTACTGCATACTAAACCAATATAGATAGGTATAGATGCATGTATATAATAAGTATAGATGCACACCCTGAACCCTCTTCCAAAACCTGAGCCATCTTAGTCAGTCCTTGCGATTCGGTATAGCACTTTTTATAGCAAAGAATACTCCAAAGGCCCATTCTGGCCATTGAGGCCCTAGAACTTGTTTACTAATCGGTTTAGAGTCTAGGGTCAGGGGTTTAGGGTTTAGGGGTTCAGGGGTTTAGGGTTTTGGGGTTTTAGGGTTTAGAGTCTCGAAGACTGCCTTCCCCCTTCGTCCGGTGGTGAGGCCTGCAGAGCTGGAAAGCATTGGCAATCAGCTGACATACAAGGCGAGAGCTCTTGTTCCTGCTACCTCCCGTCGTAGTGTTCCAGTTGTAGTGTTCAAGCTAGTGCAGTATGTTTTTCTTTCTAAGCTGTCAGGCGAGAGCTTGTAGCTTGGGTAGTTCACCGTTGTTGTAAGTGTCGTGAATACTGGCGTCGCGATTGTTCATCTTATGCTTGCTTGCTTGCTTGCTTGCTTGCTGGCTGGCTGGCTGGCTGGTATGGCGTTGATGGCAGGTGAAGATGCTGCTATAATGTCTTTGTTTACACGTATTTTCATGCTGATGATGAAAATGCTGTTGATGATGATGGTGGTGATGGTGATGATGATAATGATGATGACGATGATGGTGATGGTGATGCTGAGGGTGATGTCGTGGTGATGTCAGTGGCAACCCTCGAACACGAAATCACTGTCGTCATGGTAAGTCATGATCATAGATATGATAGTCTCCGGCGTTGGACAGTGTCTGGGGCAAATATGTGCCTCACCACTATCACCGGAATTGCTACAACTGGTTGGAGATCAGTGCAGTTTGATTTCGGGCTGGGTGATGCGCAGGAACAGTCAGTAGCTCAGCTTGAAGGAATCGGTGAACAAACAGCGCAACCAAAAGCTGCGAAACGGAGTGCTGTGTACAACGGTAAGGTGGGCGAAGGGTGAGGTGAGGTCAGCCCTACTAAAGCAAACCATACAAACCAAAACCCTATCAATGTTGAACCTCTCAGCACGAAAACCATCAACATCTGCACACCTTTTAGCTCCTAAGCCCTTCAAACCCTGAACCCCTACAAACCCCCATCGAACACTGAAAGAAAGCCTTCAAAGACGCCAAACAAGATATGAAAGCCCTTGAACCCCAAACCCTCAATTTCAACAGAACCCAATTATAGGAACCCGTATGAAACCCTTACGGGTTAGGGTTTCTATACTATCCCTCATAGAACCTCAAAACAGGTTCAGGGTGACCCAAACATCCTGAAGCCAAACGCCTTGAAGCACAGGCCGAAATCTTTCCGGCTCTGCCGCCTGTGGATGCGGAAGGTGCGGAGAACAGGCCGGAGACGGCTGGCACGCGATGCGACACAATAGATCAGGGAAGACAAGACAAGAGATAGATAGATAGATAGATAGCCAGATAGATTGGCGCGTGGGTGGAGAGATAAGTATTCCCATGCATAAGAAGTCGGTGGCTAGCCAAAGCAAACGAGCGAACACATGAATAAAGAAATGAGGAGGAAGAGTCAACGTACTATAGATGTAATCAGATAGTTGTTTGTTGGTATAGTTGTTTAATGAGTGAGTGAGTGAGTGAGTGAGTGAATAAGTGCGTGAGGGAGGGAGTGAGTGAGTGAGTTAGTTAGATAGTTAGTTAATGCGGCTAGTTATTTGGATAGTTAGATAATGGTAGATAGCGATAGCTAGGTAGATATTTAGACAGACAGGATAGATGGATAGATAGGCATCCACATGTATATACGATGCTAGTATGTGGATACATCTACTCGCACACACACACACACACATGAAGGGATACGCACTCACCAGTGCATGTACATATATGCGAAACCGAGCAGCAATTGTGCTTTACTTAGAATATTGTGCTTACTTGTACCGTATTGTGCTTACTTGTACCGTGCTTTTCGGATTGATATGAGTTCACTTGGGCTTAGGACCTGCTGCTTTACCTTGTTGCGCCCAAGATGGGGAGTAGGTCTCAAATTTCAGGTCATTGCTTGCAGGGTAGGGCGCGCACTGTCGTAAGGCTGTCCAACATCCATACATCCTCATCAACCAAACCCTGAACCGTAAACCCTCAACCCCCCCCCCCCCCCCCCNCCCCCCCGCCCCAAGCGCGCAGGCTTTGGAATCTCCGAGCCTTCGCATGCAGGGTGCCGAGCGGGCTGCGGCTTAGGGTTTAGGGTTTAGGATATGGTTTCGGGTGTTGGACTTAGGGTTTAGGGTTTCGGGTTTAGGGATTATTTACGCATTGGGGTTTTGGGTTGCGGATTCAAGGCCTGGCACTAGGGTTTGGTTTATGTAGCGGTTCGGAGGCTTAAATTTCGGATCTTTGAATCCCAACCAATCCTGCGGTCGCGTCGTCCGTAAAGTTTACGGTTTCTGGCTAATGCTTTTTCCTTGATTTTATGGTAGATTATTATAGTATGCTATAGTTAACGACTTTTGCATCCGACACTGCATGATGGTATCTTCTAGTATATTATGGTAACCTAGTGCCTCTGATGTCTTAAAGCAGAGCCCTTCATTACTCTCAACCCCAAGGTGTGAAGAACGCCCAAACTACAGTAGAACCCAGAAAGTTGGAACATGGCTTTAGGAGGATTCGTGCTAGGATCCCTTATGCTTTACCTTCAGGGTATGAGGACAACTATGTTCCAACTTTCTGGCTGTTACTGTACTCCGTTCTGTAACGATGCTGTTTCGGTCGGAAAGCCAGCAACCTAAGAACGTACTGCTGGCAGGTGGCACGGCGTGAGCCTAAACACCAAGCCCTGAAACCCTCAAGTAACCCTAGTCACTTCAACCCCACAGCCCGAAACCCTAAAAGCCCCTACACCCTTGAACTCTTACGCTTACACCCTGAACCCCAAATCCAATCTTGCATCGTCCATGAAGCCTCGAGGCGCATTTCCTGTTGCAGAGGGTTCTCTGATATAGAGGCGGGAATACTTACCTATGTTATCTTTTGGATTTCCTCTTATGAATCTACGGTAAGTTATCCCGAAACTCTACCCTGGGCTACTCTAGGGCGAGGTGCGCCTGGTTTGTGAGAAAAACTCTCGCGGCGACCGTCCCCCTTCAAAAGAGGAGATGCTAAAGCGTCAAGAAACTGAAACCCTAAACTCCAAACCTTAAACGCTTGGCCGGTTAAGAAACCGGTCGAGGCTAGGAAAAGCTGCGTTGTACTTCCAGAGACTCCAATATCCCTTAATTAAGGAATATACCTTAAATCATATTAGGGGATCCTACTATAATTTAGGGTATATTCCTTAATTAAGGGATATTGGAGTCTTTGGGTTTGGTGTGGGCCCAGGCTCTACGCCCCTGGACCCGCTCCAGGAAGAATCTGACACCGCCACAGGCTCCCAGGCACGAAGACAGTGGGAGGGGCACCGCGGGCGGTCCTTTTTCGGCCTTGGGGTGTTTGGGGTTTGGCGTGTTGGAGCTTTGGAAAGGCCTTAAGTTCAGCGTTTTAAGCTTAGGGTGCACAGCATCCGAGTTTCAGAGCTTCGATGTGGTGGTGGTGGTGGTGGTGGTGGTGGTGGTGGTCGTGGTGGTGGTAGGATTTCGAAAAATGTAAACCCGCCCCCCCCTCCAGGACTCCTCGCTCTGTGCCCTGCTGGCAGCCAGCACTGGCATTCCCAGCTGGACGATGCCAGAAGCTCAGGTCTTGCACCCCGAAAACAGGGGCCGTAATGATAGATTTTTTTTCACAGGGTGCCGGGGGGGGCTGCATGTATGTTATATAGTTAGACTACAGGGGATACTATTACTAATCATTCCAACCCCTTTCTTTGAAGCTTGAGCCAGCATCAGCAAGTTGTTATCAATTTGGGTAGGTCTCTAAATTAGGGTGCCTCACCCCAGAACAGCCAGACTAGTACGGCACCCTTGTAAACAAGGACCCTAAAAGGGATTCGAATTTGGAGAAACTACCCATTTTCACCTGTCAGCCGCAGAGCACCTTGTGCTCAACGCCTTGAGAAGCTCAATGCAGGGGCCCGCATAATTGCCGGTACCATTCCACAGGGCTCTTAATCAAACCATGGTATTATTGCTTGGCGTTCTTCTGGTTGGCTCTTAAGACTGTAACTTTCTGGGTTTTTATATGAACTATAATAAGGATGCTAAAAGTTTAACTTTTAGGAGGGGTTCAGAAGTCAGCGAAGATTGTATACCGCAAAACCCTCTTCCAATCATTACTGTTGAGGCCCCTGGGTGTAAAGCTTTCTGGCTTCTGGGTCATGGGACCTTCTAGCATAAACTTGTCGTAAACTACCCATAGGCCCCAAAGTAGTTCCTTTTTGGGATTTCCTTATAGAATTCTAAATATGAACCCCAAAAAGGAACGACTTTGGGGCCTATGGGTAGAGCCCTGAACCCGAAACCCTAAACTCGAACCAGGCCGGTGGCTAGGCCAAGAGAGCCCAATACCCCTTAATTAAGGAATACAGTATACCTTAAATTATACGGGGGTTCATAATTCTGATAGCCCTTAATTAAGGAATATACCTTAGATTGTAAGGGGGTTCATATTATGATTTAAAGTATATTCCTTCATTAAGGGGTATTGGGCTCTCTGGGTTAACCCTAAACCCTAAACCCCTAACCCCTAAACCCTAAACCCCTAAACCCTCAACCCTAAACCCTAAACCCCTAAACCCCTAAACCCTAAACCCCTAAACCCCAGACCCCAAAACCCGACCAGCCTTAGAGTGTAAACAAGACTTAGTAGCTGAGTGGATACACCCCTGTTTCAGTAGGGTTTAGGATCTCGAGCATGTTCTGAGGTGTCAGAGTTTTGGCTGTTCCTTGGAGGGCTAATCCTTAGTAGCTGAGTGGATACACTTTACACTTTTTGGGATAGTAGTACCCACTATAAAACTGAAAGTGTAAACTTTTTGGGGGCCTATGAACTCAGCAACTAGGAAGAAGCCCCCAAGACCCGCAAGTCTGCAACACGAGGCCCTAAAGCTTAAAATCCTTATCTTAAGCCCTTTCTCACTTCTCCGAAAGTCTGCAACACGAGCCGACTTTTTTCTTATACTTATCTTGAACCTCCTGTCTGATACCAGACGAGACTCTGTGCACCGCCCCTCCCCCTTGTAACACCCCGTTGAATTCGCATTCCGCCGAGTTTGAAGACCTCCTGGGCTAGTCGGTACAGCCTATAGTGGCCTAGTTATATATATATATATACACACACACATGTCATACATCCAGTCTGAGCGTTCTGGCTTGAGTGTTTAGGATTTGGTTTTGGGGTTTAGCATCTGGGACTTGGACTCAGGCTCAGGGATTGAATTAAGCTGTGGAGTCATGGTTTTTCCTTGGTGTTCTTCTGGTTGGCTCTTAGGACTTTAACTTTTTGGGTTTCTATATGAACTGTAGTAAGGGGGCTAAAGGTTTAACTGTTAGGAGGGGTTCAGAAGTCAGCCAAGGCTTTTCGATGGTTGCAAAAGGACCCTGCAACATATTTAGTGGCAAGGTCGGGGTACCTCCACGTGGACCAGCTGATTGTCGAAGAGGCTGATAGCATGGACCACGGATCAGCAGCGGGGCCCCTCGGCAAATGTTGGCTTGATTGCGGGCTTCTGTCTCCAAAGATATGGCTACTCTGAGTGGTGTCACCATGTTTTATGTTGTCGTCCTGAAAGGATTGCATTGGGGACTTGAGTGTTTCTTTCGGGCGGAGGCGGAAGCTGTTGCTGAAGTCCGCTTAACACCTGTGTTTGTGACCTGTCTTTCGCAGGATTCTTGTCGTTGGTGGCACTGGGGTAACTGTGCTTCTGCTGTTGGTTAGTTTAATTGCTTGTTTATCTCTCAAAGCTTGTCGCAATGATGTTGTAACATTCGGATTGTCATCATGTGTAACACCATGATTCGAATGAGCACTGTCACCGCATCAGCACGAGAGGGGGAGGAGGAGGACGCCGCTCAATTATGATCCTCATTTAGGGAAGGTGTGTACCTGAGGGTTTGAATATGTGGCAGAAATTGAGCAACCATATTCTCTTGTAGTACAAGTTTTCAAGAGCATTATTCAGGCCCCTATTTGGGTGGTTGTCAAAACTGGGGTCTCTCTCTTGGGTTCCCCAGCTATAGAGTGCCGTATTGAGAGTAGAGCCAGAAAGGGTTCCCCAAAAGGGACCATGAGTTTGACAGTTACACGGAATATTTAGCAAGAGTATTCCCTGATCGTCACCAATACAATTACCGCAAGAATCCTTGTTCGAATTGCCAAGGCCTCTAAACCCCAACCCCCCAAACCTCGTATATTTTTCATCAGAGGTCCGCATTCGCTGTGTCACCGCCCAAGGACCTGTTCAGTAGGCTTCATCTCACCCGGCTGCACAACATAGATAACTCCACCTGTAGGCTAAGAAATTTAAACCTAATTAGTGTCATTTTGGTTTTTATGGTGTATATATATACATATATAATTCCGTAAATACAGTTCAGCGTTTTCGGGTTTAGGGTTCAAGGGGCCTCGCATTGAAGGACTCTGACTGGGATCCCACTCTTCATGCTCGCAAAGAAAGTAGGGTCATTAATCAGGGATCTACATAAATATGCTATATTATACCAAGATAGAATATAGTATAATATAGTAAAGTCTAGTATAGTACATTAAGGATCGCAGGCGGGAGCAAGATTTTGCTTTCTACGCTGGTTATGCACAATGCTAGGCTCAAACTATGATGGCCGCGTTCTCAAGTTTGGGGTTCTGTAAGGCGCAGCGGGCAAGTCTTAGCCTTAAGATGAAGTACTTGGAGGTTCATGGGGAGTTATAAGTGGGGTTATAAGTCCCTTCATATGGGTTATACTTATAATAAATACCCTACTTATAACCCCACTTATAACTACCCCTGAACCTCCAAGTACAACAGGCATGTTTGCGTGTCGGTCTTCACGAGTTGAGCTCGCTAAGGAAGACTGCTTGTGCGCATGTCGGGGTATCGCTGAGCTACGAGATGTGGGATGTCCTCCCTGCCGCACATTGAGTCAGTTGTAGTACTGCAGAAACCTGCACAGACCTCTACAGAGTCCCTACTTGGAGGCCCTTTTGACTTAGTAAGTCTACTTAGTATCCCCTAGAAACCATATTATAATCCCCCATAACCCACCTTACTAACCCTACTTACTAAGTCAAAAGGGCCTCCAANTACTTGGAGGCCCTTTTGACTTAGTAAGTCTACTTAGTATCCCCTAGAAACCATATTATAATCCCCCATAACCCACCTTACTAACCCTACTTACTAAGTCAAAAGGGCCTCCAAGTAGACCCGCTTATAACTATGCCCATATCTCAGGCAATGGCTGCAGCAGCATACACCATCCAGCGCGACCAGCCAACTTTTGCCACTTTGATGGAGCTGCAAAGCGGAAAGGAGCTTGAATAAATGTTTCCGAGCAATATTCCCTAGCGCTCCTATTGCATATTATACCATGATATACACCGAAACCCTGTTCCAACAAGCTCACTGAAAGCTGAATTCCAAGACGCGTAGATGTGGAAAACCCTCAAGAGGAAGCCTTTTGGGAAGGCTGACAGGAGCTCTTAACCTTTCAAGGAACCCTAGAAGTCCAAAATCCCCAGCCCCAAAAGAAAGAAAACGAAAGTCTTCCAAGGTATTTGACAATCCGCGGAATCCGCCTGAACAGTGCTCTTCCGGCGGGCAGCGAACTCCGTCTGCTGGCACCCCCAGGCCACCCCTACCGGTTTCCGGTTCAGGGTTCTATGAAGGTTCCAGAAAGGGGCTTTATTCAGGCTATGTATCGTTCGGCTCAAGAGTTCCGTTGAGCTTGGGTTTAAAAGTTTAACCAAACTCTAAACCCTCAGCCCTAAACCGCTTGGGTTTAGGACCCTAAGCCCTAAACCCTAAACCCTAAGCCCTAAACCCTAAGCCCTAAACCCTAAACCCTAGTTGCTCAGAGGGGTTGGGCCTTCGGGGGCTGAGGAGCTCGTCTTGGGGCACCGAGTCCTGCTATCTGTTACTTGGAGGTTCATGGGTAGTTATAAGTGTGGTTATAAGTCCCTTAATATGGGTTATAACTATAGTTACCCTACTTATAACCCCACTTATAACTACCCCTGAACCTCCAAGTAATATAGAATATAGGGCCCTAGAGAATTACCAACATTATCCCTTTAAAGGGTTCCTTAAAGGGATCTATAAGGGATCTATAGTAGGGTTCTAGAATATAGGGCCCTAAGGAATTGCCAACATTATTCAATTAGAGTAGGGTTCCCTTTAAAAGGTTCCTTAAAGGGATCTATAAGGGATCTATAGTAGGGTTCTAGAATATAGGGCCAGGGCCCTAAGGAATTGCCAACATTATTTTGGGAGTTCCTTATCATAATTGTAGTATAATGGGCCCCCAAAACCCTATTCTAATTTTTAAGGCCCCTATATTAGGCGTTTATTTGGGGATCGGGCTTCGTTCGCTCGGGTCTCAACCACCCGGTCCAAAAGCCGAAGCCGAAAGCACACCACAGATTCAGCCGAAATCCTAAAGCCCCAAACTCCAAAGGGCAGATCCCTAGAACTGAAATCCACCTGGATGTTCTGAACCCTAAACCCTTAAAGCGCTAAGCGAAGTCTTAAGCCCTACGCCTCAGACCCCAACCGTTGAATCCTTGCACGGAACTCACACCCTTCAAAAATCCCGACAGCACTCTGCAACGCCGTATACAACAGGGGACCTAGTGATTAGAACAGGGTTTGGGTGTATACTGTGCTGTCCCTAAACCCTAAACCCTAAACCCTAAACCCTAAACCCTGCAATGCTGTCTTCATAATTGCCCCACCCCGCCCCCCCAAATTTGCCCCCCNCCCCCCAATGGCGAACCCCTCAGGACTGACGTTGGCACGTTGGCAATACAAGTAAAGTAGCAACGGCAGCCAAGCAAACTCAGAGCCCCTGCCGACTCTACCCAGCGAGCCCAATACCCCTTAATTAAGGAATATACCTTAACTGGTAAGGGGGTTCAGATCATGATGTAAGGTATATTCCTCCATTAAGGGGTATTGGGCTCTCTGGGTAGTCTCACGGCTAAGGTTCAGTTCTTTTTGTTTGCGTGCGGCTTGGGGACTCAAACCAATTAACTTGATGACCAGAAGCCCTGCAAGGAATACATCTTCCTCCATGGAGGGGTAATGTAGAAGTTGAGTAAGTGCTCCTTATTATAACGATAGTAGCCCCCCCCTCGAACCCTATCGATTCTAATCATTACCACCCCTCAGTTCTTGGAAGCCTTAAGCCCAACTCCCTAAAGCCTATCTGTTATTGGAGTCTCTTCAACGGGAAGGCTACAGCTTCCGTCAGCCCTTCGACGCGTCCATGGTACTTGCGAGGGGGTTGCCAGTGACTCCGGCCTATATTTCCGGCGTGGATTCAGGGTTTAGTGTGCAGGGTTGAGGGTTGAGGGTTTAGGGTTAGGTGGTTTAGGTTAATGGGACATGATTAGGACATGCTTCATGGTATGTTGCGAGGCTCAATGATAGACTGACGGATTCTTCAGCATTGAGATACCACGCAGTCCGGAAATCCGAAGCCCAAACAAACATCAAGTGATTTTGTGGAGCTGCGAACATGGATCCGACTCAGGCAAGATTGTATGCATGTCTCGCGCACTGCGTGCAAAATCGACAGGAGTACTGAAAGCCTTAAAGGCGTTTCAAGCCTGAGCCCCTGAGCCATGCGAAGACTCCACATGGGTGGTTGTCAATATGAGGCTCCCTTTTGGGGTCCTTATTATTCGCGGACATCAGTCGGTCGTTTGCATGAAGCACTCATTGGTGCACGTGAAACATAAATGGAAACAAACAAGAACCTGGTCCTTATTATAATACGGCACCTAAAATTTAGGGTACCCAAAAAGGGACCCTAATTTTGACAACCACCCACATACCAGATTCGGCTTTGGGTTCGGGGGCTTCGGCTTCAGGCACTAATCTACGAGCTAGAAACACTTGCCTGCAGGAGCCTAGAAGCCGCACGACTTGAATACCCCTGTCTGCAGGAGCCTAGAAGCAACATGGGAGTTTCCGAAAATAGGGGACCCCAATCTAGTACCCTAAATAGTAGGATCCTTATTATAGGGACCCCCAAGATAAGGTACCCCTAATTTTCGGAAACCCCCACATGACTTGAATACCCCGAATCTGGAGCGAAACCGACAACCTTGTCTAGGCAGGCGCAGGCCCGCCATTCGCAAAGATAGATATGGGAGTTTCCGAAAATTAGGGGTACCTTATTTTGGTGTCCTATAATAAGGATCCTACTATTTAGGGTACTATATTAGGGTCCCCTATATTCGGAAACTCCCATATTCTGGATTGAGGCCATAGGGTACAACCGGACTTCCTTCAAAAGATTTACTCAGCCCCCAACCAACCTCTAAAACCTCGCAAAACCCTAAACCCTAAACCCAACCATGAAACCACCAGCCTCTAAAACCTCGCAAAACCCAAGAACCCGATACGCCAAGAACTTCGGCCCTCGGCCGCAGTAAAGCCCTTTTTTGCCAGAGACAGTAAACTCCCTGGTGCTTAGTCGGGAATGGGGGAATGGATTATGGAGACTATTCTTGGGGACTTTATAGGGATTACTATAGGGATCCATTCCCCCATTCCCTACTAAGCACCGGACAGTAAAGAGGAGAAGCCCCAAAGCTTCTCATCGCAGAGGCACTGGACTTGTCCCGCAGCCGCACTGAAGAGCAGCTGATGGTGCTGGCTTTTCAAGGCAAAGCACCAAAGCACGATGCAGGGCCGAGGAGGGTTTTGAGGTTTTTGGGGGAGTTAGGGTTTAGGGCTTTGTATAAGCCTAGGTTTGGTTTTTTTGCTTCAGCCGCAGTAAGATCAGTATGCAGAGCATTAGAGGCAGATGCAGCAAGAGAAGTGATGAATAGTTCTGGTGGTCAGTTTAGTTGTCAGCTGCCTAAAGATGTAAGCCGGGGATTTCGATGTCCAGGAGTGAGAGTCGAGTGCCTCGACTTGGCATAGATGCCACAAGAATTATCATGTCTTCAAAGTGTCCAGTAATGCTGACGCCTTATTCATACACCTCCTTTCTGTCACGGCCTTAACATTGAGGGAAGGGGGTTCCCAATCAGGAGCCCTAAGCCCTGAACCTTACGCCTTAAGGGTCTGCAGTCCATGTGAGGCTTCACCCTAAATGACCTGAACCGCCAAAGCCTCAGGTCCAAGATTTGCGCTGACAGCTCCCAAGTCTAAGCAGGTGGTGGAAAGCCTCCTAAACCCTAAACCCTAGACCCAAACCCCTCTCAGGGTCTCACATAGAGGCCTGACGGAGCCCCAAGGCTTTCCCAAGCTTACACACAGCTCTTGATTTGCTTAATGACTAGCTATGTTTCATAGTTGCAGTTACTCAGGTTCTCTTCTCCTATACCCTGTCCTAAACCCTTATAACGGTTGAAGGTAGCAGGTTGGATTCAGTGCTTCCGCTTTTTGATGACCCGGAACCTGAAGTTTCCCCGAGGATGTAGATCATCTAAGAAAACACATCTCGATCTTCTTTCCCTTTCTGTATGAAATAGTAAAGTTAAGGCATGAACATAGATCGTAGGGTTACCTCTTCCTTGTCCTGAAACGAGCACTGAAGTAGCATCCTTACTTGAAGGCGAAGACATATGAGCGGAGTAAAACAACACTTTCTTGACTAGTAATACTCTTTTTTTCGGGTTCCGCAGTATCACCGCACTATATCTGAAGAACCCTAGTCTATTGTTCAAGCCCCCACCAAACCCTCACAGCGGCCCTTGTGGATTAACATAACGAGGCCCTGTTCTAATTCTTCAGGTGCCTCTAGGCCCTGCCCCAAACCCTAAACCCCTGCCTGCGAGCTGGAAAAGAGGCGCTGAAAAAATCTAAACCCCTAAACCCTAAACCTTCATTCAGAGACGCAGCTGGTGTCAGGGGACCTCAGCGGCGATGATGGTGCATTGGACCTTTCCGCGACCAGAGCTGCAATAGACCGCCTCACAGTCCATGTGAAACTATGACAGAGATGACACCTATAGTAAGTAGCAATACTAGGTGCCCCAGTAGTACCCTTTTACCCTTTTTCTTTTTGGGTTTCCTTATTAAAACCGAATAGTAGGAAAAAGGGTACCCTTATTATTAAGGGGCTACTGGGGAACCTAGAATACTAGTCATAACAAGAACAACACCTATCATACTGATATTGACAGCAATAACACTAACAATACGTGCCAATAACAATACCATCAGCAACCCCTTTATTAGCGTGCCGTCTTGCGTCCACGGAGGCTACAGACAATGGCTTCAGATTATTGATTCGGGTTGTTGCTTCCGTCGAGATACACCAGGCGAACATGAGGGATGGAGGCAGTGAGTTTTGCGATGGCAGGAGGCAATCACATGAGGTGTGGAGCATGGCGGCATAGTATTGAGAGCTTGATTTGGTCTTTGCCAAGTGGGACAGGAACATGGACATGTGGGTTGATTGGAACGAGGCGGCCACCCTAAACCCTAAACCCTAAACCCTAAACCTAAACCGTGAAGGCAGCTTGTTTAAGAAGAGAAACAGGGGCTCTACCATCGAAGCAGTCGTGCTTGGCGTTAGATTTCGCTCCAAGGCTGATAGGGCTCCTGCGTAGAAGACGAGCTAGGGCTTTGGGACATTTTTATGTTTTCCCTTATTGGGCTTAAGAGGATCTTATTTACTAATATTTTCAAGAAGCTTTAAAAGCACCACCTAGAAGAAAACGCTCAGACAAGCGGATCAATGGTGTGCCTAAAGCCTAAACCCGGCTTCAAAAAGCACCCGGTTTTGTCCTTCGGCACTAACTGCATCCTTGGACTCCAGCTTTGAGCCAGATCTCCTCCCGCCAAAGTCGATTCTGCAGGCTTCCACGTCGTAGTAGTAGTCGTGGTAGTGGTAGTGGTAGTTGTGGTAGTAGTAGTAGTAGTAGAAGCAGCAGTATAGTACTAGGAGTTGTACTCCTCGTCGTAGCAGTTCTTAGGATGAACCCATGGGCCCCTAGTATGGGCCCTTAAGCCTGGGATCCTTATATACCCAATATATACCCTACTTGTAGCCTTTAAAGTCCCTTAAACGGGCTAAGGGCCCATACTAGGGGCCCATACTTCTAGCCTTAGAGCCCTAAACCCTAAACCCTATAGAGCAGTAGTGCCGACGAAGGTGGTGGCAGAGGGCCTCGCTCCGACGGCAGAGAGCCGGGACACGGAACCCTGGAAGTGCTCCGATGATGATTTGAGAGTTTCGGAAAACGAGGGGTACCTTAGGGTTCCTTTCAAGGGATCTATAAGGGCTCCTTTAAGGGTTCCCATAAGGGATCTATAAGGGTTTAGAGTTTCCGAAAATGAGGGCTACCTTATTTTGGGGGTCCTTATAATAAGGATCCTACTAAACTCCCATTTGGGATTTAGGATCTAGGGTGCCGAAGGGTTTAGGGTTTAGATGGGTTGCACGGAACCTGTCGGACCTTTCAGTATGCAGTGAAGTGAAGTAAAGCTAAATGGGTTAATTTGTGGTTTAGATGGGCTTACTAAACCCTACATCCGTGTGTTTGCGAGCGGAGGCCACACCGTTCGGGGCATACAATACCAAGAATGTGACAGGTTTAGGGCTCCGATTTTAGGGTTGGCTTGCCCGTTTTTTCCAGTCGGACTTTCTTGCGGTTTCATGAATCTTTGCGTCGGGCATTTCTAGGTTTATGGGTTTTTTTGTCTAAGGTTTAGGGGAAAAGGGAAGAGCAGGTCTAGACGATGCACCTGGCAGGGTGGGACCGACGCCGAAGATGCGCTCAAGCTTTCCTACTGTTGATGGACAAAATCCTGCATTACCCATAATAAGGAATATACTATAATTCTCATAGTTTAGGGTCCTTAGGGTCATGCAGGATTTTGTCCATCAACCGTAGGTAGGGCTAGTTGTATACAGTAGAAGCCAGAAAGTTGGAACATCATTAGCCTCATGCCCTTAAGGTAAAGTATAAGGGATCCTAGCACTAATCCTCCTACAGCCATGTTCCAACTTTCCGGGGTTCACCATAGGGCTTTGGGACATTTTGTATTTTCCCTTATTGGGCTTAAGAGGATCTTATTTACTACTATTTTTCAAAAGCCTTAAAAGCCCCACCTAGTTTCTAAGAAAGGTTGAGAAGTCCCAGATACAAGGGCCGACAGAACCAAACTACGAAGCAAAAATTTGTGGACATGACGCTTGAGGGCAAGCTGCCCACACCGAGGTTGGAGACGCGGTCGGTGACTGGAAGAGTACTCGGAGTGCAAGGCAACGGCTTGAATTCGAAGCTTCCGCGGCCTCATCGACTAGAATACGGCATTTGGGCGATCGCTTAAGGGTACCCCACTGTAGGCATCACGGTGATTTGTGCATGTAAATGTCAATACACTCTTCATACACACTATATGCCAACAAGCTCGACAAGACACACTGGATATAGGGGCCGAAATAATTACCAATATTATTTTGGAGGCTCCTTATATTATTTATTGTTTTTGTAGTGTCATATACCCCAAAACCACAATTATTAAGGCCCCCCCCCATATTCGGCTTTCAGGGTGGGTTTTGGTTTGTCTGCAGGTTGTTTTGAGCTTAGTGGCGGGACCGCGAGGGTTCATGCGCCCTACACCCTAAACCCTACTTGTAGCCGAAAAGACCTACCTTTTTAAGTAACTACATATAGAAACCATAATAACGAACCCTAAAAAGGTAGGTCTTTTCGGCTACAGGTAACTCCAAGGCCAGGAGCACTGAAGTGAACCTGTCAGGGTCCTAGCTGGCGGGGGNGGGGGGCGCACGGTCTTTGGCTCGGGGAAAATAGGGGTATATCATTAGAGTAGGGCTCCTTTAAAGGGGTCCTGAAAAAGGGGGCCTATTAGGGATCTACGATAATTGGGTTCTATGGTTTAGGGTCTCATCATGAAGGAAACCAGAAGATTTCGGCCAGGCAGCCCTTAGACTTTAGACTGGGAGTCCGGTTTGGGAGGTGGAGGACGTCTTACGCCATCCTTGTAGGGTTTAGGGTTTAGGGGTATCCGAATCCCCCCCCCCCCAGCCAGTAGGTCTCAACCATCAGAGCATCAGCCCAGTGGAGTCCAGGGCCCCAGAGCTTGCACCCTACGTCAGTCTTGCTTGTGTCTTCGCTTGTCCCTAAGCCCTGAACCCTAAGGAGAAGGGCATTGGATTTAAAAACAAAGAACCCTAAGTCAACCGACTCGGACAAATATAGAAGAATTTGGAAGAGCACGCAGTCGAAGAGCTGGAGTTACTTGTACAAGATCTTGGCCGAGCGAAAGCCCCAAGGTTTAGGGTTTCGGGTTCAGGGTTGCGGGTTTAGGGTTCAGAGTTCCGCCAAAAAGCCACGCACCTCTCTCAAAGACTCTCAGGGATAATTCCCACACAGAACCAGCCATCCCTTTAACATACTCAACAAATCAGTCCATGTCTCTCCTCGTACCCCTAAAGGCCTTAAGCACGGTTGACAAGTTCTTCAGTAATGAACCCTAAACCCTAAACCCAAGAAGCCCTAAGCTAAACACCCTAGAGCCAACCAACCTAAGCTAAACAACCCTAGAAACTAAAACGTCCCCTGACACGAAACCCCTAAACCCCAAACCCTAAACCCAAAAGGTGTTCAAAAACAGAATAAACCCAAACCCTCAAAAGAAAGAACAGAGTTCCAGGGAACCTCGGTGGCTTCGACCGGCCCTCTCCCTTCGACTTCCTCGTGGTGACTCGGGCGGCATTGGAGTTTCAGAAGCTGTGGAGCACCAGAGGTTTATTTTAAAGAGGTTTGGCTTTAGAACCCTTAGGGTTTCGGGTTTAGGATGTTACAGAGTTTTGGCTTTAGGTTTTTGGGGGATTTGGGGGTTTTAGTCTTTAGGGCTGGAGGGCTGTAGTGGTTTAGGGCTAGGGCTTTAAGAATGGGTTTAGGGCTGAGGGAGGCTGGAGAGGTCCGTAGGATCCGCTCCGGGGGTTTAGGGTTTTGGACTTTAGGGTTTATAGTGTTTAAGGTTTAGGTGTCAGGAGTTGGGGCCTTACGGCCTCAGGGTCTTAATGTTTGGGGTTTTTAGGGTTTTCGATTGGAGGGATTAGGCTGGAAGCTTTAGGGATTCGGATTGAGGTGTGTAGCGTTTGCGGTTTTAGGCCGGGTTTAGCACGCAAGGTTTCGGGCCGTGTCGGCTTAGCAGGCTGGAGGATATGGTAGGAACACCATAGCTTCTAGGGTTTTCTGGTTTTGGTGCTTTAGAGTTTTAGGAGGGTTGTCGGGGTTCGGGTGTAGAGCCCAGGGTTTAAGGCTTGCGGCTTGGAGTCGTTGCGTGCGCAGGATCTGAACTGGGTCCTTGCACCGGGCCTGTTTGTACCAGAGACCAGGTGGGTTTAGGGTTTGCTTCAGGGTTTAGGGTTTTTTGGTTTCACTCTGAATTAGCTTATAGTTGTCCAATGCCAGGAGTTGAGCTCTGCGGGATCTTGAAAGTAATGCGAATTTAGTGTACCTAAAACCCCAAAACCGTACCCCCAAACTCCAAATGCCGAGAGAGCATTGATGGAACCTGCTATACGAGCCTACAAAGCCTGAGAAAGATGTGTTGAACGCATAAACCCTGGACCCTTTCCCTGCAACCTTAAACCGCATCAGTTGAAGGCAATCAAGAGCCTTTCTGATGACTTTGAAACCCTCTGAACCCAGAGACTCCAACATCCTATACCCTAAACCCTGAACCTTAATCAGGGAATATACCTGAAATTATAGTAGGATCCCCAATATGATTTAAGCTATCTCAGGGATGGGAGTTTCCGAAAATTAGGGGACTCTAATATAGTACCCTGAATAATAGGATCCTTATTCTCAGGACCCAAAATAAGGTACCCCTAATTTTCGGAAACTCTAAACCCTTCTAGATCCCTTATGGGAACCCTTAAAGGAACCCCTTATAGATCCCTTCAAAGGAACCCTAAGGTATGATTTAAGCTACTTAGGGGATATTGGAGTTTCCAGGAAGCCCAAGTTGAAGAGAACACCCCTGAGGTGACGGCCGCCGCAGCCGCGTCAGCCGCCGGTGCGGTCTTCGATCTCGCTGTGACTTGCGCTCATAAAAACATGTGGATTTTAGGGTTTAGGGTTTAGGGTTAGGGAAAATGTGGATACCTTTGTGGTTCTCTTTGTGGATACTTTTGTGGATACCGAAAGAGAGAGCACAGGAAGCCAGCATGGGGGTTCGGGGTTAGGGGTTGCCCAGCCCCTAGAGAACCTACTTGTTCAAGGACTTGTGTAAGGAACTCATAATCAGGAGCCTTAAAATAATTGAAGGTCTCGTAGGGTGGGCATTTAGAATGATTCGGATCGCGCAAGGCCGTATAGCAAAGATCCGAGTTTGAGTTAGGATCGATTTGGGAGTTCCCTGAACCCTAAAGCCCTTGAGCCCTCTCGTTTTCTGAAGCTCCACCGTGCAGCAGGAAAGCAATCCTTCAGAAATCCGCACTTCTTGAACCAAGCCCACCTGATCCTAATCCCTAAACCCTAAACCCGGGGTTTAGGGTGGAGACCTTTGGGGTTAAGGCGCTTAGGGCCCTCGAGCCTGCACTCGCTAAACTTAGGGGTCCAAGTAACTATAGTCTCCTTAGGAATTATTTTTGTTTATTTGTTTATATAAAACCCAAGAGAATATTCAAAATATTATTATTATTATGGTTCTAAGGGGGGTATGGGTCAAGTAACCTAGAAGTAGAGTAGGTAACCTTTAACCTTTTTGGGGTAGTATAATCCCTATATAATCCTTGTATTATGCAAAAGGTTAACCTTTGGTTCCCCATGACTCCCCACAAGTCGGAAGTAAGACTCAAGAATAGCTCTCGCAAGCCGGACAGCTGTTTAGGAAAGGAAGCCTGCGAGACCGTCACAGTTGATAATATTCAGAATATAGATATATTAGGACCTTAATAGTAGCCCTATTCTAGAGTCTTACTGTATGGTTTAGGGTTTAGGTTTAAGGTTGTTGGAGGAGGTCCTTGGGTTCGTAGTTGTGTGTCGCTTTTCGGTTTTTTTGAGACCTTTGGGGCTTCAAGGGTTTGGCTAGGTTAGTGCTTTAGGGTTTTTTCCAGATGCGGGTTGGAGAACTTTGGGGTCAGAAGAAAGCTCCCCCGGATGCACCTACCGTGGGCCTGAATAGATAGTAACATATCCGTTCATGGTCCACATAAACTAGAGTATGCCCCAACCCAAGTCTAATCATGAAGGCCCCTCTATTCCCTACACAACCCCGCAAACCGATGTTTAACTCCTTCTAGCACAGTACTTAAAGTGTCACCTTGCCCTTAAGCCGCTTATATTGGACCGTAAACTTGCCTTCAACTATTAACCCTTATTGTAGCCCCTTACCCTAAACCCTAAGCCATCACAATAAGAACCTTAAACTAAGCCAACCCTCAAATTAAAGCCCTAAACCCTAAACCATCAGTGGCCATTCGTAGTCCCTTACCCGAACCCTCAAAGTAGATGAGCAGATTAGCAGATCGTTTGAGGTGTTCTTTGCAATGCCAGAGGCCTTCACGCTGCCAGGAGGTACGTGGAGGGCTCGCCCTTGAGGGTTTAGATGGCTTTAGGTGGTGTAGGGCTCGCCCTTTAAGGTTTAGGTAGTCTAGGGTCTCTAGGGTCTAGGGCTCGTCCTTTAAGGTCTAGGGCTCGTCCTTCTGTTTCAACCCTGAAAAGTTTAGGGCTTCAGGGACGGTCACGGTTTAGGGTTCAAGCTCAAGGGTCAGGGTGGGTTTTTAGGAAAACTAAGGCATAGGGCAGGCGAGGAGGGCTGGTACCCCAAATACTGAAGAGCTGATATACTGGTCGGTATAATGAGTTCTAGTATTCCCTTATAGCCCCAAATGAGGCTATGATGTACCTCAAAGCACTATCTTAACTATTGTGGCCCCTGTAATATAATATAGGGGCCTAATAATTAGAATAGGGTTTTGGGGCCCATTATACTATATAATAAGGAACCCCCGCAAAAAAAGTATAGCTACTTCTTGAGGCCCCTATACACGAATAATAAGAATCATAATACTTGTTATGATAATCGCAACAAGTAATCAGGATCATAATGATTATTAAACCCTGTATCAGGCTCCCTGCTCCGCCTCCGGGCGCCCCTTGGCGTGGCTTTCGCCACTGGAGTTACCGGGCTCCAGCTTCCCGCCGGTGCTGGAGGCCTGCCAGGGTGTAGAGCTTAGGGGTTTAGGGTTTAGGGGTTTAGGGGTTTGGGGTTTAGGGGTTTAGGGGTTTAGGGTTTAGGGGTTTAGGGGTTTAGGGTTTAGGGGTTTAGGGGTTTAGGGGTTAGAGTTTAGGGTTTAGGGGTTTAGGGTTAAGGGGTTTAGGGGTTTAGGGTTTAGGGGATAAGGGGGCTCGAGCGGGTGGGGTTTAGGGCAAGGCTAAAGGTTTGAAACGTGCCTTTTAGTGGGCATTCTTGTAGGATTATATAGGGGGCCGATGACATACCTGAAAAACCGAACTCTCCGCCAGGCGATCATGGCTGATCTTGTGTTTTCAACCAGCCCCTGGTTAGGTGATGGCGGCTGATCACATGTCTTCAACCCCGCCTCCTCATTAGGCGATGGCGGTTGATCGCATTTCTTCAACCGGGCTTAGCCTTCAGGTTGTGGGGTGTTGCGGTACAAATGAAGAGGGGTTTCGGGTTTAGGGCTTACGGTTGGCTGGCATGATGTGGGGCGCGGGTTTGGGCTTAAACCTCGCATTGCCAACTGTTCCACCAAACCTAAACCCTCAGAACTGAAGCCTTCTAGCCGGGAAGCGCCGCCAACGCCATGGCCGATTGCATGAGTCCGAAGTTACCATGAACCAGACCTCGATCGTCCCGCAACCTGCAGAGGCCGGTCCTGGCAGGACCGTGAGCGTTCGTAATAGCCTGACAGCTTCCAGCTTTGAGCTGGACGTCAACTCTGCCGAAACGGGGCTGGAAGTAGCGAAACGCATCGCAGCCAAAGTTGGCCACAAAGGTTTACTCGTGCTGACATCCGATGATTGTCTCATCGATCAGTGCCAGCTGCTGCTGTGTCAAGTCCAGCACGAGGAGATCTCGTACCTGGTGCGGAAGCTTGGAGCGGGTGGTGTCGCGATGCTTTGGGAGCGGCTACTCGAGGGGAAGACTCTGTCTGATGTAGATGTAGCTGCCCTGAACGAGATGATGTCCCTCACATTGTATTGCAACCAAGAGCTCATCCAGGGCATCCAACTACCAAGCAGCCTGCAGAGTTTGACGTTTGGCTGGGAGTTCAACCAGAGCTTAGAGGGCATCCAACTTCCCAGCAGCCTGCAGATATTGACGTTTGGCGAGAAGTTCAACCAGAGCTTGGAGGCCATCCAACTTCCCAGCAGCCTGCAGAGTTTGACGTTTGGCTGGGAGTTCAACCAGAGCTTGGAGGGCATCCAACTTCCCAGCAGCCTGCAGATATTGACGTTTGGCGAGAAGTTCAACCNCTTCCCAGCAGCCTGCAGAGTTTGACGTTTGGCTGGGAGTTCAACCAGAGCTTGGAGGGCATCCAACTTCCCAGCAGCCTGCAGATATTGACGTTTGGCGAGAAGTTCAACCAGAGCTTCCGCCTTCCCAGCAGCCTGCAGTTTTTGACGTTTGGCTCGGATTTCAACCAGAGCTTGGATGGCATCCAACTTCCTAGCAGCCTGCAGAGTTTGACGTTTGGCTGGGAGTTCAACCAGAGCTTGGAGGGCATCCAACTTCCTAGCAGCCTGCAGAGTTTGAAGTTTGGCTGGGAGTTCAACCAGAACTTGGATGGCATCCAACTACCCAGCAGCCTGCAGAGCTTCGAGTTTGGCGAGAAGTTCAACCAGAGCTTGGATGGCATCCGCCTTCCCAGCAGCCTGCAGATATTGACGTTTGGCGAGAAGTTCAACCAGAGCTTGGATGGCATCCGCCTTCCCAGCAGCCTGCAGATATTGACGTTTGGCGAGAAGTTCAACCAGAGCTTGGAGGCCATCCAACTTCCCAGCAGCCTGCAGATACTGACGTTTGGCTCCGAGTTCAACCAGAGCTTGGAGGGCATCCAACTTCCCAGCAGCCTGCAGAGCTTGGAGTTTGGCGAGAAGTTCAACCAGAGCTTGGAGGGCATCCGCCTTCCCAGCAGCCTGCAGATATTGACGTTTGGCTCGGAGTTCAACCAGAGCTTGGAGGGCATCCAACTTTCCAGCAGCCTGCAGAGTTTGACGTTTGGCAGGAAGTTCAACCAGAGCTTGGAGGGCATCCACTTACCCAGCAGCCTGCAGAGTTTGAAGTTTGGCTGCGGCTTCAACCAAAGCCTGGAGGGCATCCAACTTCCCGGCAGCCTGCAGAGTTTGACGTTTGGCGAGAAGTTCAACCAGAGCTTGGAGGGCATCCACTTACCCAGCAGCCTGCAGAGTTTGAAGTTTGGCTGGGGCTTCAACCAAAGCCTGGAGGGCATCCAACTTCCCGGCAGCCTGCAGAGTTTGGAGTTTGGCAGGAGGTTCCACCAGAGTTTGGAAGGCATACAACTACCCAGCAGTCTGCGAAGTGTCGCTGCACGGGATTTTTGTGTAGCCACGTTCTAAGCAATGATGCTCTAGGTTGGCTCCCTCTTCAACATCAATTGGGTCGAATGTTTTCGTCGTCAGGGCGGCTCGTCTCGCTGATACCACGCTGTCGCTCCTTGATGACTTTGCTGGATCCAGAACCCAGCCTGACTGTTCCAGCAGAGACCCAAGTCCTGATGCCGCGCACAAAAATGCTGACTAGGTAGGGCTTTGGGACATTTTATATTTTCCCTTATTGGGCTTAAGAGGATCTTATTTTCTAATATATTTTTCAGAAGCCTTAAAAGCCCCACCTGGCTGAGTCATGCTTACGGTTCGCCTAAGGGTTGACATGGAGGCCTCCCAGCGACTCCAATATCCCTTTGTTAAGGAATATACCCTAAATTATAGTAGGATCCCTAATATGATTTAAGGTATATTCCTTAATTAAGGAATATACCCCAAATTATGGTAGGATCCCTAATATGATTTAAGGTATATTCCTTACTTAAGGGATATTGGAGTCCCCTAAACCCTAAACCCTCTAGATCCCTTATAGGAACCCTTGAAGGAACCCTTATAGATCCCTTAAAGGGACCCTAGGTATTCCTTAATTAAGGGATCTTGGAGTCTCTGGCCTCTTTTTCTCCAATTTTGAAGCCCTATAAAGCCTGAACCTTAAACTCTTTTCCTAACCTCAAAGGCCTTGAAACCATTATTTTTTTATTTTTGTTTATATAAAACCCAAGAGAATATTAAAAATAATATGTTTATTGTGGTTCTAAGGGGGGTATAGTATAGGGAATCCCAGAAAGTTGGAACATGGGTTTAGGAGGATTGGTGCTGGAATTCCCTTCTCTTTTGTATAAGGGGCTTAAGATACTGATGTTCCAACTTTCTGGGGCCTACTGTAGTCTAGCTGCCGATTATTGCTTGTGCTGCCATGACTATAGCTATAACTATTACTACTACTATGGCCAGAAGCCTCAAACGACACCACCTCAGGCCGCCTGAGAGATCCGCGCCTTCTTTCCGCATCTGGGACTCTATGGTGCAAAGGAAAAACTTTCGGGTTTAGGGTTTAAGGGTTAGGGTTTAGGATCTAAGATTTAGGGTATAAGGGTTTAAGGTTTAAGGTTCATGGTATAACGGTTTCTATATAAAGGTCTTGGTGCTGGTGTTTTTTGGTCAAAAGAGGAAAACTTTTGCGGATTTATGAGTTTCGGGTTCGGGGATCTCGGGGGATGGGATTCAGTTCTTCCCGCCTAGAAGGTTTTTTTGTGGGAGCCTTTAGGTGGTAGGGCCTGGCAGGGCCTTAAGACAGTGATATGGGAGTTTCCGAAAATTAAGGGTACCGCATTTTGGGGTCCTTATAATAAGGATCCTACTATTTAGGGTACCATATTAGGATCCCCTATTTTTGGAAACGCTCCATATCAGTATACCCCTAAACCCTAAACCGATGATGTTAGTATACTAGTAGTACCGATGGCAGCAGCAACAGCGAGAAGCGATGGTGGGTTAGGGAGTCGCCGCCCGGGTTCGAATCGACCGAAGGATGCTAATCTACTGATAGTACGTTCTAATTGTAACGATAACCGTAAGAACAGCAATGAAGATAGCAGTGATAGTGCAGAGATGTACGCCGCGGAGGGAGGATTTGGGATCAGACCTTGTTTCGAATGTTGTAGTTGGGCCAAGGTTTAGGGTTTAGGGTTTAGGGTTCAAAGTAATACGTATTGAGACTCGTGCGAATAATGAGAGTAACAGTCAATAAACAGAATCGGGCAAGCTCATATCCCAGCGCCCGAAAATGGAGATGATGGGCGCAGTGGTTCAAGAGGCCAAGGCCGAGGCCACTGGAAGGTCTCGAACCAAGTTCCTGCAGCCTGCAGCCGTGCCACAATGAATACATCCTCGACGGTAGAAAACTACACTTAACACCCCTCAACCCCTTGACTGCTTTAATCCATAAATCTCTAGACTCTAGAGCCCTTAACCTCGAAGCCCATCCAAAACCCTAGTCGCCCTAGACCATATAGCCCTAAACCCGAATGTAAACCTTAAGCCCATATCACATTTATGAGCCCCAAAACTCCCTAAATCCCGAGCCTTCAAATCCCGCCCCCACGCCCCTAAGCCCTATATGCTCCTAGCCCCTATTCAAGCTTATACAAGCCTTACAAAACCCAAAACCCTAAATCCGAAACCCCTAAGCCCTGAACTCCTAAACCCTCGCCCCGCAAACCACCTAAAGCCCTAAGCTCTACACCCAACAGAGGTCCGGCCGATGCCTTCGTCTTCTTACCTCGCCAGTGAGGATGTCCGGAGCCTACCAGGGCGGCCTAAATAGTAGAGGGCTACTTAGAGGATCACGGGACTTAGTAACTAGGGTGGGGCTCCTTTAAGGGTTCCTTTAAGGGTTCCTTAAAGAGATCTACAGGGTTTAGGGTTTAGGGTCTACTTAGAGGATCACGGGACTTAGTAACTAGGGTTATAATTAAGGTAACTATACTTATAATTACTTATAACCCCACTTAGGGTACTTATAACCGTACTTACTAAGTCCCATGATCCTCCNGAGGATCACGGGACTTAGTAACTAGGGTTATAATTAAGGTAACTATACTTATAATTACTTATAACCCCACTTAGGGTACTTATAACCGTACTTACTAAGTCCCATGATCCTCCAAGTACTTTAAAGGAGTCTACTATAAGGGCTACTATAAGGGTTCTATGTTAGGGGCCTTAACATTTTCCTATACTATCGTGGTGGTTCCTCATTGGAATTGGGTTCTAATGGGCCCCAAAACCCCTATTCTAAATATTAAGGCCGCTATACTAGACTAGGGTACCACACAAGGGTTCCATAGGGGTCACGTTGATGGATCTGATGCGGGTTACTGTAAGGGTTCGAACATGGGGGGTCAGTGGGTTTTGTTTCGGGGCTGTTGGTTTTCGTGTTCAGGGTTTAGGGTTCCTAGGCCTTCTTATAGTCGCAGGGCTTTTTATCTATCAAGGCCTTAAAGGTGCCAGAGCAGTTTGTCCACCAGAAACTTCGAGCTTGTCGAAGTTTCGCGAGACTCCGATAGCACAGGGCCCTTTGATCATTTGCACCGAAATCACCTTGCAGTTGGTTTATGCTTGACCGGAAATATACCCCAGTCAAGGCGGGTCAATCATGAGCACGGGGACGTGTAGAGGACCTCTTGAAACGAGGCCTTCGCCTAACCGTTCCGTTTTTTTGTGGACCCCCTACTGTAAGGGCAAAAACAAGCAGCGCCGTGGAACGTTTGCGGTTTAGGGCTTAGTGACTTTAGGCTTTGAGGCTTAGGTCGTATGGAGTCCCTACACCCTAAACCCTGAGCCCCAAAACCCTAAACCTTAAAGGGTTTAGGGTTTAGGGTGAGCCCCTAAACCCTGAGCCCCTAAACCCTAAGAGAAAACCGAAGCCCCGCCGAGACTTTGACGATCACCTTGGGCCTCCGGGACTTGATGCAAGGTGCAAGTTACGCCGCTCGGATGTAGATCTCTCAGGGTTCAGGGTATCGAGGTGGCCTCAAAAGGTGAGATGAAGGTAGGTGGGATGTTCCAAATAAGGGTCCTTAAAAAAGGGATCCTTAGTCCTACCTTCATCCCACCTTCTGAGGCCTCTGAGTATCGAGGAGAGGGTGTAGGGCTTTAGGTATCAAGGTTAGGGTTTCGGGTTTGGTGTTTGGGGTGTCCGCGGCTTTTCGGATGTAGCTTCGTAGTCCTCCAGTACCCAACCTTCGAGCTTTTGGGGACTCGGGAACCCTTATAGACCCTTGTAAAGGGGCCCTGTTTTGGGGCCCGGGAGTTCCTTTTTCCAGTTTGGAGTACTACGCCATCCAAAGCCTTTAGCCTGAATCCCATCACCGCAACCCTGAGCTCCTCCAGCTACCCCGACACCCAGAGACTCCAATGTCCAATAATTAAGGAATATACCTTTAAATCATATGGGTGGTTGTCAAAATTATTTTGTCATTGGCCGTTTGCACCGAACCAGAACAACAGGGATTAGATCTACAGGGCTTGTTCGACAGGATCGGCAAATTTTGACAAATAAAGACAAATTAAAGACAAATAAAGACAAATA
>BGNK01005124.1:23440-43528 GCA_003297005.1 Symbiodinium sp. clade A Y106 | reverse complement strand
AAATAAAGACAAAGTTTGCCAAATACGAACATAAATAAGGTTTTGGGCCCTTTACATATAAGCCCTGTTGATCTAATCCCTGTTGTTCTGGTTCGGCGCAAACGGTTAAGGATAGTAGTCGTCTTCGCCTCTTTGTTGGGGATGGGCTTGGCTTCCTGAGTGCAAACTAGGCAACCGGAGAGCTGGAGCACTTTACGTGTCGTAGAACCCCATATAAGCCCCCGGCACTAGACCCTTTCATTGGGGACCCCAAAAAGGACCTAAGCATAAGCTTTTTATAGGGATATCCCTACCTTATTGGGCTTCATTATAGGGGGTTGTATATGGGATATCCCTATCCTAGTTTTTGATTATGTGCTTTTTGGGGGCCCTATTTCACCATGGAGCCTAAGAGCCCTACGACTCCGACCCCAAAGCCTAAGACTTAAGAACCTACGCACTACGTCCCAATGGCCTGAACCCTAGAGCCCTAAACCTCCACATCCTGGATCTAAAAGACTCTGCGGAAGTCCAGAAGCGAGGGGTGAATTGGTTCCACAAGGGCTTTCGCAGGTTGTTCTCGGGGTGTCAGTCTTGAACACCCGAGAACGCGGAGTTCTTGCTCTTGTGCCCTGGTTTTTCCTCACAGTCGACCAGCGCCAAACGATTCGATGACTGCGAGACCTTGATCAGGGTGTTTGGGGCGTTCTTTCAGTCTCTGGGGGCCTTGGCTAAGCGAATTGGGCTCGCAGGGTTTATTGTTCTCGGGGTTCATCTGTAGCAAGGTATAGGGTACGGGGAAACCTGCAGGCTGAAGTTTGAAAGTCCGCGAAAGGTAGGCGTGCTAAGAAGCACCTTTTGTTCCCTTCATCTGGAGGCTCGAAGCCCATATTTCTGTGTAGTGCCCACGAACTAGATATGTTAGCACTTCCAAGGATGTTCGGCTACAGCGATTTGGCCAAGATGGCAGAGGACGGTATACTGTATTGTCATATACTGTCATACCAGTATATCATCACATACTATCCTTGTTGGGATCCGCATTTCCGTGCAACGTGTTCAGACTCGGGCGCGAGAATCGAGTAGTCTAGCCAGCACAGACAGTTTCAGAAACTGGGTGACAGCCTACATAGTAACAGTAGTATCCCTGTTGTAGTGTCTGTTGCATATGGTACCGCTTCATATCTCAACAATCCCCTACCGACCAGTGTTCTAGAGAGTGGTAATCCAGAGGTGGGCTGCAGTTTCGGGATTAGGAGCCGCCATTTTAACGTTAATTGGCGATGCTCATGCATCTTTTGGGGGGTGTATCGGGGGGGGGGGTTCGTAGTTTATGGGTTTTGCTAGGGTTCTACAGGGCTGATTATTCGACTTAAGGATCGAAGGCCCTAAACCCTATAAACCCCATACTAAACCCAACACCCTGAACCGTTAGGGGTTCCCAGAGACTCCAATATCCCTTACTTAAGAAAATTAGGAATATACCTTAAATCATATTCGGGATTCTACTATGATTTACGGTATATTCCTTATCAATTAAGGGATATTGGAATCTCTGGGTTTCCCACGCCTCAAAGCGTAGCCTTTCTAGGATAAGAGGCATACATCGAGGAAGGCCTAGAGTGGACTACACGGTTTGAGGTTTGTCGATTCAGGGTTTAGGGGCCGCCACCCGGGCCCTGTAAGTCGCTCAAGACCGACCTCAGTGCCCCTAAGTCAAGGTTGATCCCCCCCTTTGCTGTAAAGCACCACAGTCCTTGTGGCCGCAACACTCGATTTCTTTAGATTCGAAACTTCAGGCACTTCAGGGAAAACAGAGTATTAAAGACAACACCCAGTCATAAGTGTATGGACGGAAGCTTTTCCACGCAAAGCCCTACACACCCTAAACCCTAAACCCCTATAAGCCCAAAACCTGTGAAACCCTACAGGCTCTTTGAAAGCTCGTAGGAGCTGGGCCGAAGTGAAGCCGAGCTGGCAATCCGCTGGTCTCTTCAAAAAGGCGACCCGGCTCCCTGTTCTAGCTATTGGGGATTAGGGCTTTAGGGATTTAGTGGTTTCAGGTCACAGGCTTTAGGGAATTATGGTTTGTTTTAGTTCTTTGAGCGAGACAACGGACACTTTCAGATGCTTGGTATCGGGTTCCAAAAATCCATTCTCGGCCGACCACAATCCTTCCCCCATGTACGCACAGCCCAGAGTTTCTATAAGGGGGTTGATCAAAATTATGGGCCCCTGTTGGTCCCCTAGACTATAAGGAATATACTATAATACAGACCTCAAAAGGGCCCGTAATTTTGATCAACCCCCATGTACGCACAGCCCAGAGTTTCTATAACTCTGATCTTAGTCCTGAAGGCCGAAGCTCGAAAGCAAAGGCCGGTTTAGGGTTTAGGGTTTGGGTTTCGCCCTGCCTTTGGCTCCTGGGAGCTTAGACTGATTGTTTGTTCATAGCGGTTATGCAGTGTAGGAAGTAGATACTCTGGCGCAAGGTGTGTGGGCTGTTTTGCATTAGTGTCACTAGCAGCTCACTAGCAGCCGAACATTCAACTCTGCAGAAACCTGGTATCCTATCCAGTTTTGTTACAACCTGTAAGACACCTTGAAACTTAATGCTCCGAGCCCACCCATAAGACTTGTCGTGTAGACCACCCTGCAAATCCTGCAAAGCATGCTGACGCTCTGCAAAACAAGGAAAACCCAAAACCCTCAGCCCTAAAAACAGCAACGAACTCCGAAACGGCCTGAACTTCCCAGCGAGAATTTGTGCAAGGCTTCGTCCCCATCCCAAAGTCAATCAATCCGAAGCGAATTCTGTTACCTGGCCAGCAAGGGCTTAGGGTTTAGGTCTTCAGCGGAGGGCTTCACAGGCTTTCAGAGGCCTAGTAGTAGAGTAGGTAACCTTTAACCTTTAGGGGTAGTATCTAGGTTCCCCAGTAGTACCCTTTTACCCTTTTTCTTTTTGGGTTCCCTTATTAAAACCGAATAGTAGGAAAAAGGGTACCCTTATTATTAAGGGGCTACTGGGGAACCTAGGTATAATCCCTATATAATCCTTATATTATGAAAAAGGTTAACCTTTCGTTCCCCATGATACACGACAAGTAGGGAGGTCATGAGTCGTTTCTTTAGGGGCCTCGAGGCTCAGCAGCAAAGTTTGTTGCATAGGGCTTCGGGCTTGGATTTCGTGCCGTGAGGGGTTCAGGAAGTGTTGCGGTAAAGGGTACAGCATGTCGGATTCATTCAAAACCGCCCTCATTCCGAACGCTTTTCTTGTAGGAGCCTCGAAACGTTTCTAGCGATGTACTCCTCTGTGCTACACCCTGAACCGCAGGGAGCCCCTTTGCAACTTCTTCGTAGCAATCGTGTAAATTGAACCGATTCCCGTGTTTGTCGTTTTTACAAATACAAGGCACACGGATTCGGGATCAAATCCAGGCTCAGGAGTGAAGGCTTAGATTTTTGCACGGTTCTTGGGTGTTGTGTTTCGGGCCCTTGTTCCCAAGAGCGGGCCTTTAAATCGATATCCCGAAGCCCTCATAAAAGTCGTGAACCTCTCCCAGGCTAAACATGGCAGACGGCTTTGAGTTGAATCCGCGGCAGATGGACGCTCGGCGTGCTCTTGAGGCTCTAGGATCGTTTCGAGCGCGGAGAAACCGCTAAACCCAATATCCCTGAACTCTAAACCCGAAGCTGTAAATTTCATAGGCTCGGGTAAGTTGAACATGTTTGAAGAGAGTCCCACCTTTGGAGGCTTATGTAGACCGTCGTAGACCCCAAACCCCGCCCAAAACCGCCAGAGCAGGAACTTTGCTGGCTAGAAGGACCCCAAATCCTGAGCCTCCGCACCCCTAAACGCTACTTAGAGGGTCAGGGCCAGTAAGTAGGGTAATAAGTAAGATGGGCAGGCTCGGGCTATATAACCCTACTTACTAACCCCCTGATCCTTCAAGCAGACCGAAAAACCTAACCCTAAGCCGCTCAATACTTAAGCTCTAAACCTTAATGGCCGTAAACCCTAGAACCTTAAGAGACCTTAAACCCCTAAACTATGAACCCCTAAACACTCTAAATCCTATACCCTAAAGACCCTAAGCCCTAAACTCCCAAGCCTCAAGACCCTTGACCCCGGCACCTACACCCCAACCCTAAACCCTAAACTGCAAACCCTAAACCCTAAACCCAAGCTCAGAGGCACGAATGGCGCAACTGGATTCCGGCTACATGTCCTGTACCATGGCCTCGCCCTGTCACGAGCTGGCTTGGGCCCTCGTTTCCGACGCTTTGGCAGAGCTTTCATGGCATATGCATGTGTGTCCATCCATCCATTCATCCATCCACCCATCCATCCATCTATCCATCCATCTATATAGCTATCTCTCTCTACATATGTACATATATATACATATACACACATATCTGTATATATATACACACACACATATCTTTATATATATATATATATACACACACACACATATATGTATTCCTCAATCATCTGGTCGCTCAGGTTGTTTTTTTGGGTAAGGTTCTGAACGGATTTGAAGGGACGGTTTGCAAGCTCCTTCCTGAGGTTTATGACTGAGGGCTTAGGATTGAGGAATAGGGTCTCGGATTTAGGACTAGAGAAGGCCTGCGGTTTTGGAGGTCGAATTTCTCTGGGCTCAGATCTTGAATCTTAACTGTAGACCTGAAAGAGCACCTAGCACTGCTGATGCAGAGATCCCTCCAAAACCGCACCTCCATTTTCTGAGGACCCCCCCCTTAAACCCTAAAAGCTAAACCCGAAACCCTAAACCCGAAACCCTAAACCCGAAACCCTAAACTGCCCTAAACCCTAAACCCGAAACCCTAAACCCTAAACTGAGGGTTCGGAGCGTGGGAGTTCACTCTGGGGCTTTGGGACGCTCCACTTCCGGGCTTTCAGGGCTCTCAGGGCTTCGAGGGGGCTCCGGGGGCTCTGGGTTTACGCTTTAGGGTTTAGGGGTGACAAGGGGTTAGGGGTTTAGGGGTTTGGGGGTTTGGGGGTTTAAGGGTTTGGGGTTTAGGGGTTAAGGGTTTGGGGTTGAGGGGTTAGGGGTTTAGGGGTTTAGGGTTTAGGGTTTAGGCATCCGAGGAAGCTCCAAAGGCCCGAGAACGAAGACCCCCCCCGGCCCAAACGTTCCACGCCAGTTTTGTTTGAGAGATGCCATGACGTCAAAGCTCGTGCAGATCAGCCCAGGATGGGCCCCTAAACCCTCAACCCTAAACCCTCAACCCTAAACCCTCAACCCTAAACCCTCAACCCTCAACCCTAAATCCTAAACCCAGGATGGCATCCCACATCCAGATACCTGGGGTGGCAACCGCAAGGGGAAGGGCAGGGGGCGCCTCGGATAGGTTTTATATGGGAGTTCCGAAAACAGGGGACCCTAATATAGGACCCTAAATAGCAGGATCCTTACGGTACCCCTAATTTCGGAAACTCCCATACTCGTGTTTCTTAGGGTATTTAGGTTTCAGGGTGTGATTAGGGTTGAGGTTGCTGGGATGTCTCGCTGGCAAGGGGCGTTGGGCAACACTTGCTGAGTGCTGACATCAAAGATATGACATGTGTCAGTGAGCTCTCAGTTGTCGGAGTAGCAACTTTTTTCTAAGAGAACGAAGAAGCGAGAGAGCTGTTGAAGCCAGTGGAAGACATGTAGTGTAAGGACACCAGTACAAGTTAAACTGCAACCCTACACCTGCTCCAAATCCTTCAACCAAGCCTTAGTGTGAATTTAGAAGGTATTAAGCAAGTTATCAGTCCTGTAGAATGTCGGCGCTAAGGCGGTTTGAGGGGCTTTGTAGGCTCCGTGTTCTCTCCACGAAGTTCTGAATAATTGCCGATAAGCCTAATTCACTTTCGATCCGAAGCCCTTGTTCGGGGCACCTGATTTCTGATAACTGAAGATTCCTGCAGACCTCGGTTTCAGAATTCAGGTCTAGCAGCTGAGGTGGTAGCTTGGCGGTGGGTTTAGGGTAAGCACAGAAGCTTCACGGCGTCTTCTCTATGCAGACAGCAGAGCCAGATCCTGTCTAAAAGTGAACTCCTGAACTCCGGTATCAGAACCCACCGCTATGCGATCCAACATGATAAGATGCCTGAATAGGAAGCCTTTCATAGTATCAGCGAGGCCCAAGACCCTAAGCCCCGCCCGACACCAAGCCCACTACTCTAAACCCCAAACCCAAAGGCCCTGGGTACTAAGCCCCCCCTCCCCCCACATCCCCGACCCATACGATCTCTGCAGGAAGCAGACTGGCAGCTGGACGGACGACTACCAGACTTGGTGATGACCCACGAAACTCGTTTAGGGTTTAGGGTTTCGCCTTACTGATGTCATACCAGGTTATGTACCCTCTTTCTCTCATCCTCCTTCTTTCTCCCCGTCTCAGAGGCTGAGAGAAAATTCAGTGGCATGCTCACCAGCAGCACGCACTCTTCCCGCAATCGCGGCCATTTTCGGCTCTCACTGCCTTTGGGATCTTAGCAAATCAACAGCGATTTGGACGTCTTTGCTTGGAGTAGGAATGGTCGACTTTGCTTTTGAGTGGGTGGGATCGCGTGCCATGTGGGGTGGTTTCGGCGAGAGTGTTGCTGAAGTCTGGAGGGGCCTGAAAGGCTGTCATGTTGATTCGGCTGGTAGATTTTGAGCTCGGTAACCTTCTGGGAGCTTGTGGTTAGGCACTGTCAACGATTGGCGTTTTTGTTGCTTCGGGTATTGGTGTCCCAACTTCAGCTCAAGCCCAAAAACAGAAACTCATATCCTTGCGCAAGTCGTTGAAGCTCAGTCCTAAGCCAACGTCCTGCGGCCTGCATGACGACGACAGTTGCAAGATGAGGGCAGCAGCGTTCAGGTTTAAGATCTGCGTCTTGCATTGTTCTTTGGATGGTCACGGGGCGACAGGGGTCACAACGGCGACTTTCAACTAATTAGCTTAAATCCCGAATCCGTATGCCCTTTACCCTACTTTTTTGGGCATATATGAGCTGTTCGCACTTCCTTTTGCCCGACAATCCTGAAGCCTCATAGCCGAAAGAGAAATCCTCGTGCAGGGCGCCGCCACCGTTTGAATCGAAACCTCTGATCTGTAAATCTTACCTTCGAAGCCCAGCTACTTGCAGAATGGGTGGCCCTACTGTGCTTATGCAGCTCCTACTATCTCAACCCTGAAGCCCTTAAACCCTAAACCCCTAAACCTCTAAACCCTAAGCCCTAAACCCAAGCCCAGAAACCCTAAACCCTGAAACCCTAAACCCCCGAACCCCTAAGCACTGATCGTGATAGCTTCTTGGGCTCGTCTCCGTGTCACCTGCCGTTAGTTAGCCCCAGACCTTCCAAAATCCCTTAATAGATTAATTAAGGAATCTACCTTAATTCATACTAGGGATCCTATAATAATTTAAGGTATATTCCTTAATTAAGGGATTTTGGAAGGTTCGGAGCCCTGAGTCCCTGTACGGTATAGAGTGTACCTCTTGCCTCCATTGTACCTAAAGTCTCCATTGTAATTCCTTTTTTTGGTTTAACCAAATATATAATTAGGATCCTATAAGGTATCCCCCAAAAGGAACTACAATGGAGACTCTAGGTAGTTCCTTTTTTGGTTGAAGCATTGCTTAGATGTAGGAGAATTATAAGTCGAACTGCGATGGAGAGTAGACGTACTAGTACTTCTTCTATTGGCTAGCTTCTGCACTATAGGACCCAACCATAGCATTAGCCAGCAGAAAACGAGCGAGGCTGCACACCATAGGTGAACCCTACACCCTGGACCCTAAAACCTCGGCTGATGCCTCCTGGAGTCGAACTCATACAGTAAAACCCATAAAGTTGGAAACCGGATTAAGGCCAAATAGTGCTGGGATTCCCTTTACATTACTCTTAAGGATTGGGGCTATTGGGTTTCCAACTTTTAGGCTTCTACTGTAAAAGTTTCACGGTGAAGACTATAGGTCTGAACCGTCCCTGAACCCCAAACTCGGAGCCCTAAGGCCTATTCGCACTATCAGGGCCCCGAAATGTTTTCCTCAGATCTCGGAGAAGGAAGGATGCCCTGAGATTCCCTTACGAGGTTTCGGATAGGTTTGGGGCAGACCCTGAGGATCCAAAGCACTTAATAACCGAGAGGCTCGGTTCAGGAGATGACAGTAGTTGCGGCTTGGGGTTTGTGGTTTGGGCTTTAGGATTTGGTGGAAACCGAGTGAGCCCTTTCAAACTGGAGGACTGACGCTCCTGAATGAGAATGCTGGAAAGCTATTTGGCTCGGTAGGCTGAGACTGCGTCCTATGAGATACACCCCTGCCCCCTGCAATTGCCTGGCGTGCCCCTTGTAGACTGGTATGACCCCATAGGTCTATTTCGGGAGCCCTGGATGCTCGGAAGACTAGACTCTAGACAGGAACGGAAGTGGCTTACGCTGGTTTAATTCACTGCACTGTGTCCCATCTTCGGATCACCATGGGACATGGCTACAAACATCGAGAGGCCAAAGGAGAGCTCATCCAATGGTTGCACAGATCCCGCGACGAAGCATTGTGGGCTCGTTTGACCTCATCGGCGGTCAAGGACTGGGCAGGTTTTGCGCAGCACCTCAAGAAAGCATGGAGCGCAGCCGGTGGTGATCCTTATGAGCTCCGTTTCCTTGACAACAAGCAGCACGCCATTCATGTGTGGCAGACAGTGAACAAGCCTGCTCGGCAGCAGAAACGCGACCCGCGCAGTACAGGTGGACCTCCACCCAGTTTGGATGACCTCATGAACTGGCTTTGGTACTACGAGAATGACGAGCTCCTTGGCATGTATTATATACATGCGTTGTGCGATTGGGAAGAGACTCCAAGCATAAACACTCTGTTCGTTGCCTGAAGCAGAGACCCCTGGTTTTAGTTGTATGATGTGTTCCGTCTATCTATACATATACGCATATATATATATATATACACACATAATACTATTCATTGCAGATATGTCGCTACTGAGGTCCATGTAGCCCCGCTGACCCCGCCCAATGACGCAATTTCCTTGGGTGCAGATTTGGCATATCATGAGTGCAGGGTAAACCTATACTGGACGATGATTAACTAAGGTTCTGGGAGAAGCTCCACACCAAAGACTGGAAGCACTTTGCTGCGATCCTGCGAGCAGAATGGGCTAAGGCTGGAAGTGGCAATCGGTACCATTTTCCCAGCTTGCGTCATCCGTCAAACTGCCGTATGATCTATGATGTGATGTTTGGTAAAGAGGCTTGAGCGAATTTTTCACAATTTTCACCAAATGGCTCGCACGGGCCTTTTGCAAGGCTGCTGGGCAGAACCTGAGACGCATCGCAAAGGTTGACATAAGTTCCAGGGTGAAGAGACGAGCTGCATCGTTTGCTCCAATACTGCACTCGGGGAAGTTGTACCTACTTTCTTTGTCTGTCTTCGATTGGGCAAATCAGAAAACGGCTGCACGCCTTCTATACACCCCAACCCTATACCCTAAACCCACCTGATCATCTACTCTAGGAAGTACCTATAGTCTCCAGTGTAGCTCATTTTCTTGTTTAACCAATTGTACATTTAAGATCCCATAATGGTAGCCCCAAAAATAAGCGACAATGGAGACTATACTGTAGGTAGAGGGTCCAAGTACTCTCTGTTATAGGACTTGAGGGACTTCTTAAGTACTGAAAACCATAAATAAGGACTACTTGGACGGTTTAGGGTTTAGGGTTTAGGGTTTGGGGTGGGTATTGAGGCAGGGCATCCGGGCTTGGCCAGATGCTGCTAAGCAACGCAGAAAGGGCATCAGATTCTCAACTTTGTAGGCTAAGGTTCAGCTTAGACCCCCAACTGCCCTCTAATTATACCTTGCTGTAGATTCCCACCAGTAAGGACCACATGGGCGCCATTAAACGGGCACTTGGGGGGGTCGAGGTAGCTGAAAGGATCCTAAGTACCTATATGGGGCATACTTACCCACACCATAGTAGTAATTCCTGTTATAGAAGCCCCACGTTCTATCATATAGGTACTTGGGACTCTTTGGGTAGTGTCGTAAGACCGTTATATAGGAACTCTATTAGGGTTCTAAACATGAACCCTAATATTTTGGGGGCCGGGGGGGTCTTCAGGGTTCTGGGTGTTCGGCTTTTTTGAGCCCTAAAACCCTAAACCCTAAACCTTAAACAGTGGAGATTGACTGACTGAGGCATGGCCGCACCTTTCAACGCGGCGAAGCTGTCAGGGACCTCGGTTTTTTGTGGGTTGCGGTTTGTTGAAGGTGTACTATCGGTTTAGGGCTTAGGGTTTAGGGTGCTGGATAAGGTGCAGACCGGCAATTTCGAAAGACTGTAAATTGTTCGACTATGGATCTAAAGCCCAAAAAGATGCTGTCAGCGCCACCGAGTCTCGTGCATGGCTTTTGCCAGGCCTTCACGTGAACTCAGGTGTCATGGTTAAGAAGCCCTACACCCTGAACCCTGAACCCCAAGCCATAAACCCAAAACTGTAGTGCCTCGTGGCGGACTTGACAACCACAGAGTCTAAGCTCCAGGGGAAGGGTACACTGAGCAGGCTAACGGTTCCTTCTGCTTCCGAGTTTGGGCTTTAGGGTTCAGTTTGGGTCTCTTTCGGGGCTTAGGGTTTGGTTAAGGGTTTAGGGAACACCAAGCCAGGAAGAACTGATACAGGTTTGACCTCCAGATCGCAATGGAAAGACGTGTGGCATGTACGTATACACAGATGTGGGTAGATGGTAGATGGGTTCGTTTCGTGCTGTCATGCTCTGTGCAGCCAGACACTAACCACCACGAGCAAGTCAGCATAAGAAACTGCGCACATGGCAGCCATCCAAAAACAAAATTGCAATTTACTTTTATGATTTTGGTTACAGCTGGTGCGGATCGGCGGATCGTGCAGCATGGTTTACGGGACCGCGAGGGGGTTGGAGGTCTGCGCTTGGCTTCAGGAAGAAGCCGCAGCTACAATCCTGTGGAAGCCTCTGCAACCTCAGCACCCCCCAGCACGATCCAAACTTGCGTCCTCGAGCGTTGAACCCTAAACAAAGGTATCAGCAGAAGGATGCCGAACATTCCATCGTTGTCTTGGAGTGGATGAAGGCACACACATATGGGTAACAGTCTCCATTGTAGTTCCTTTTTTTGGTGTAACCAGTTCTACATGTGGGACCTTATATGGCATGCCAGCAGAGGAACTACAATGGAGAGTATAGGCAGATTGGTTCTTGGAATGCGGGCCTTGGGTCACAGCATGCTGTACAGGGTTCCAATGATTCGTAGGACCTGTAGTCACCACTATAGGTACACAGTATGTCCTTACATATGAGTTTTGGGTTTCGATCAATGCAAAGCCTTTGAATTTTGCAGTATAGTGTTCCGCATGGAGCATAGTGCCTCTACTGTAGATATGGGTTTAACGTGTGCAGAATTCTACTATGTAGGAACACCTGTCAGGCTTCAGTATACATAGAAGACTATACAGATACACGGATACTTGGGGTGATCTCTTCGGTTCCTGCAATGCATAGGCTTTTTCTTGTTCGGTCGCGGTGGCTTTTTGATATGTGGCTTGGGGCTTAGGGTCTGCGATGTTGTGTTTAGGGCCTTTGCGAAATTCCGGGTCTCCCATGACTCCCATGCTCTGAAGCTTTACCTGTGCTGCCCGTGGTCTCTGCAGCTGTCTCCTCTCAGTGCCGACATCAGGGTCTTTTGATATTGATACCTTCCTTAGAACTGGCTGGACGCTGGCGTTCCGGTGACCAAACCTGCGAATCAAATAGAACGACAAAAGGCAAATGTCTTGTCACGGCGAAATCACATGCACACGCATCAGTCCAAAAAATCCCAGCACAACCACGGCGCACCTGAACTCCTTGAACCTCATGCCCTGACGCCAACTCTCAACGGTAGGAAACTTTTCGCTGGCCATTGCGTGGCCCGCACACGCCCCGCACACTATGTGGGCGCTGCGCATCGCTTGTATAACAGGGGCCCTGTTTTACACCGCGCCGCTTGGGTGCACATGATAGTCTTCTTTTTTGTAGTACAGGGTACCTTGTTCATTTAGGGTCTTCATAATTAGTGAGGATCCTGCTATTGGGCTGTTTATATTGGAGTGCCTCACCTTCTGAAGCTTTCAAGTGATGGGTAGCTGGGTTTGGGGTTAGCGCTCAGGGACCTCATTCTCCCATGCATCATATCTACAACGTAAGCGGGCATCTTGTTGCTATGCCGTGGCGTGCCAGGTCAGACCCGTTGAACATTGACACATGTTCTATGCGATTGGTTCGGCTGCACTCTATGGAATATACATGCAAAGTTTGCGATTCAGGGAGTCTAATTAAATTTGCAAGGTTGGGGCTTTAGGATTAGTATGTAAAGGGTTTCAGACTGTTGGGTCTAGCACGCGCAAACGTATGAGGTTTTTTGGGGTGATGTTCTATCGCTGTTCCCCGTGAGTTTTGCACCCGTGAGCCGCGGTCTATGCCCACCGCCATATTTTTTTGGGGGCTAGTCCTTGAGTTTATATCATAGTGACTCTCTCTCTCTCTCCATATATATATATGTGCATATATATACATATATATAGAAATATACATGTACACATAAGTGCTGCAGCAGGGCTTGTTGTTTTTGTTCAGCCCCCATTCTGTGACCCTATTTTTAGGTGCAGATTTTCATTGGTTGTGCAGAGAAATCGGGTTCCAATTGCCTGAACCCAGCACACCCATAGGGCATTGATGTGAGCCCGGATGGTGATGATGATGATGATGATGACGTTACTTGTTGAGATGGTACCTAAACCCTAAACCCTAAACCCCTAAACCAAGGGGCGCTTAAAAAAAAAAACTAAACCAAGCCCCAAAACCCTAAACCCCCCAAGATGGTGGTGGTGGAGAAGTCCTATAGCCACGTGGGAAAACTCAGGCGAGGCAATGCGGCTCCCTTCGGCGCCCCTGCCGCCGATGAAGGCACGCTGCTCTCGCTGCAGGACACCGGAGTTGTACCCTAAGTGTTAAGCCCCTAGGCTCTAGAACACCAGCAGCAATGGTTGGGGGTGGGTCTTCATGGGGCCTGGGTTGAATTTTAGTGCCCAGGGTTGAGGAAGTATTAGCTTCCTCAGCTGCGCGGTTTGGTTCTTTCTGCTGGTCGTGATTTGGGTTTAGGGTTTCGGTTCGATAGCTGAAACCGTACGTTTCAGGGATTGGCGACTGCATGGCTGTCGGGATTGCGGTTTAGACGAGAGTGATCCAGAAGGTAGTGGATCAAACGACATTATTCAGAATCGCACAGTATCTTCCGCTAATTAAGGGGTTTTGGAGTCTCTGGGACTGTAACCCTAAACCCTAAACCCCTAAACCCTAAACCCTAAAGAGCTGCAGAAAAGAGACCCAAGAGCCTGACCAAAGAATTATCAGTACTCCTCAGGGTGCCTGATTCTACTTAGTCTCTATTGTACCCGAAGCCATACTCTGCCTGTTAAGGCCCCTCGGTCCCTCTAGGAGGCTTGCATTTCGGCATGTTCGAACTCTGCTGGGCTGTGTACTGAGCTGCAAGCACCTCACCCTTCATGACGTGCCAAACCCTAAACCCTCAACCCTAAACCCCAAACCCTAAACCCTAAACCCTCAAAGGGAGAAGCCGGGAAGGATCTGGAGACTATGATCGCGGCCTTGGAAGAAAGCCTGGGCCCCGGTATTCCGGTGAGGTCAGGGGCCTGGACCCATGTACCCGGCTCGGCGGTTTAGGGTTTAGGGTTTAGGGAAACCCCCTAAATCCTTAAACCCAATTAGCCGACTAGCCCTAAACATACTTTGGTCTCTGACGTTCAAGGCCACATCGCGGACAACAGTCTATTCCGAGGGCAGTCTTGGAGATTTAGGCTGCTTAGGGTTTAGGGTTGCATCGGCTGCCAAAAAACAAAACCCAAAGCACAGTAACAGCACAGTTATTGGGGCAGCGGTAGGGTTCAGGCAGAGAAGCTTTGCTCCTTAGCTTAGCTATACCTATAGGCTCATACCCTACCCCTTTTTGAAGGTACTTCTCTGTATAGGAGATCCTAACCATAAAACTAGGTACCCTAAAAAAGGGCTCGGTAAGTCTTTTGGTCTTTGGTGTGGGGATGTTGGCTTGCGATAGCTGGGTATCAGGGTGTTGGCAGAAAAGACCTCGATTCGCATTTTGGGCTTGTGCTTCTTTGGGAAGGGCAGATGTTGAGCAGTATTGAAAGGTTGAGGGTTATCTACTTTCTTATCTCGTCGATGTCGCCAGAACTTCACATCTAGCTGATCCGGGCGGAGGGCAAGTCAAGTTGGAGCTTCCCAGGTTGCGAACCGGCAGTCATGGGCAAACACCAATCCCAAAAGCTGAACAGGCCCTAAACCCTAAATTAAAGCTCATAGTGCCGTACACACACATACACCCATGTAGGACTCCGGTGCCAGGCCAACCGGGACACCATGATACCGCAAGTGCTAGGAAGCATGCTGTGCGCTATCCGGTTGCCGTAAACGCATGCCCTTGCGGGACTACTGCTTTCAGGATCACGGGACTTGCAAGTAGGGTCAAGCATCTGATAACCATAGTTCTGTTTACTTAGGACCCCAATTAAGGTACTTATTATTACCCCACTTACGAGGTCCCCTGGTCTCGTAAGTACCCGGAACATCTGAAACAGTCAGCCAGGAACTTATCTTCGCTCGTCTCAGCTGAGGACGGAGAAGTCTGCCACGACGGAACTCGTCCTCGACCAGCTTGGCGCCACGACGTCTACAAGATGGATCGACGCTCGGCTTTTGAGAAAGCCGACCCAAAAGCCCCCCCAAGTGCCCTTTATGAGAGGCCTTATGCCTTATTCCTTCATCGTGGGTATTTAGGGTATAGTAGAGAGGGAGAGAGGGCAGTTGGGGGGTTTCTAGGACCTAGGAAGCCAGTAGGGTTTTAGAGTTTAGGGTTTAGCGAAAGAGCCCAAGTAACCGAACCAACGGCCGGCTTTGCTGGCGGTGATCAGAGGAATCAAAGTCTGCGCAAATATCTAGCCAACTATGCAGCTTTTTCGGTTTAGCAGCCGTCTCTGTCTATTGGGTTCTGCTTTTTCCTTCAATCTGCATTATGCGACTTGGTTGTTAAAGCATCAGCATTAGGCTTAACCCTACACCCCGACTCCCCAACCACACAACTTAGTTGCTTACGTCTAGGTTTCTATTATCTTTTTTCAGCTGCTGCTCCAAAGCCCAGGAGCCAATTGTTGCTGCAGGGGCTTGACTGGCTGCAATAACCTGCTGTTTGTAGTTTCGCAGCTTCATGTTGGGCCAGTGTTGCCAGCTCGTCGTACAGCTTTGCCACGGCTACCCCATATAGTAGAAGCTAGAAAGTTGGAACATCATTAGCCTCATGCCCTTAAAGTAAACTACAGGGAATCCCAGCATGAATCCTCCTAAATCGATGTTCCAACTTTCTGGCTTCTACTGTAAGGCTCAGTAGAGCAGCGGATCACAGGGTACCACAACCTCACAGAAGATCTTCTCATCCTTCAGGTTGGCCTAAGCCCTAAAGCGTTCGAAGGCTATGGCAATAGGCGCTCGGGGAATTTCGGGGTTTAGAAGGTCAAGGAAGCTTCGAGATTGGGATGGCTATCTGACGGGACACTTCATGGACTTCGTAGGAAGGGTTAGAACCTTAACTGGGACAAGAAGTGAATATGTTGCTGAGAACTTTGGCTGCCTTTGTTGGAATTCTGACTCCTAAGTCCCCTGATCTTCAAAGCAACCCTTATAAATCCCATAGGTTCTGCCCCGTGGCGGAACCCATGAAGGAGCCCTTAAACCTTCCTTAGAGAATCGTGAACACGGTTTGGGGTTTAGGGTTTAGGAATCTGTGAAGGAGCCCTTAACGGAACCCTGAAGGATTCGTTAAACGAGCCCCACGGATCTAAGGGACTTACCTCCGACGCAGCAAGCGACGTGCGCCTTTGACGTGGTAGGCACGAGCTTTTTCCGGAAATTGAGTCCATCATTTGGGGTTAAGGTTTTCGGGGTTTAGGGTCTGCTGTGACCTTATGACTTACTTATTTATAACCTTCTGCTTTTTGATGGTAATATTTTTTTCTCTTGTAGTGACCTCTTGCCGCTTGCCCTCTCCTTACCCAGCCCCAAACAGAAGCCCAAACCAGCCTAGGAAGTACAAGGATAAATACAAGGAATACTTCAGGGATTTCTTCCAGGGACTACCATAAGGGTACTGTACGAAAGCGTTGCTATCAGGATTCCTAAGGCCTTGACAGGCCTGCTGTTTGGCTTCGAGTAGTAGGTGATGATCGTAGATTCGGTGCCCAAGGTGGAAACACTCAACGGGTCGAACTACATATGCTGCTCCGCAGAATGTAGGCTACATCCACATCTACACCCTTTGCGCAGGGCCAGGGGTGTTGAGCATCTAGCACTTGGGGGAGGGGGGAGTAAGAAACATGGAAGCCTGGCTAATTTCCAATGTTACCCTTCAGGGTTCCTGATTAGATGTGTATATATATATATATATGTGGCAAGGACCAATCTGTATTATGTGTGGAAACGGTTCCGTTTTGCTTGAGCATTCGCAACAGCATTGCGGCACCTATAGAAACTACCGATGGGCTACACGCCTAACATCATGTTGCACGTGCACTTGGTGCAGCTTGGGTCTTGGACTTCGTGTTGGTTGACCCCTTCGAGCAGGATGCGACCCAAGTCCAGCATGCCGCATGACCCGGCTTCCCAAGACAAGCTCCAGTCACGAGCTTGGATTGTATCAAGCATGACACCAACTGACGCACCATCTACACACGCATGAGGATCTGGTGTCGATATATTGCTCACCTCACCTTGAGCTTGGTGATAATGACGTTGTTCCAGTCCCTGCCAGCAAACAAGGCGACACGTGACTCTTTTCTCGTCCTGGAGCATGTCTGCATTTTTTGTTTTGCACGACTGATTCTTGTCTTAGCTCACATTCCTGAGCCATAAGCGTTGCAGTTATGCGGCATAGTTATGCGGAGCTTTACACAGGTAGTGCTACCATACGACCCGGGAACCGGAGTGGTGGGTGCTGCCTGTACATGATACGTCTCATGGCCCTTGTGCGTGCGATCTTTCGAACTGTCAATTCTTCGATGTCCGCTCACAACCCAGGCCAACATAGATGTTCTCGTGTTTCTAGATAACATGGTTGTTCATCACGGCGCCGAGGACTCGCATTGCCATGGACATGATTCCCGGACGAACCACTACTTCTCAAGAAGTGCTAGTCTACGATAGCCCAGTGCTTCGGAACTTTCCTCCTCCTCGCACCTCGTGCTGGCTCTGCCTCCAATATAACTGACTGGCATGCCGCAACATGAAGTCTATGTAAAGGACAAGGACAGCACTCTAGCACCCGAGGAGGAGATGGTCAGGAGCTCTCGCGCCTGACTGAGAGATAAAGGAGTCTTCTTCTTGTCGACAAAGGTAAACAGAGCTCTNAGCACTCTAGCACCCGAGGAGGAGATGGTCAGGAGCTCTCGCGCCTGACTGAGAGATAAAGGAGTCTTCTTCTTGTCGACAAAGGTAAACAGAGCTCTCTTCTTTCTTAGGAGTTAGAGAGATGGCAGGGGATCTCTTCCTCTACCAAGAGGTAAAGGAGCCCTCTTTCTTCTCGTAAAATTGGAGGGAGCTTTCTTCCTGTTTTCGATGATTAGGTAGAGAACTCGTAAAGTGTTGGGTGGGCTCCACTATTCTCGAGACTCTAGACTGAGAAGCGACCTACCAAGAGGTAAAGGAGGTCCCTTCTGGAAAGAAGCTCTCTTCTTGATTGAGAGCATGAGGAGGAGGAGGAGGAGGAGGAGGAGGAGTTCTCTTTCTTTTTGAGGCTTGAGGGGAGGACCAGACTTCTTTGTTTGAAGGTCTGGGAGAGCTCCACCCTGTCTTCTTGAGCGTATGCTCTCTTCCATCTTTTGAAAAAGTATAAAGGATAGTCAGGATCTCCTTCACTTACCGGGGAGAACGGAGGTCTCTTCTTGCCGAGTGAGGGGTAAACGGAACTATCTTCTTTCAGGGCGTCTTGGGGAGATGGAGCTCTCGTCTGTCTCATGAGATTGGAGGAAGCCTTCAGTCTCTTCTCGTCGAGGATGAGGTAGGGGACTTTTCTGTTTGGTCTTGCCAGGGGATCTCTTCCTCTACCGAGGTAATAGTAAAGGAGCTCTCTTGTCGCCGATCAAAAGCTCTGTTTATTCTCGTTAAATTGCAGGGAGCTCTCCTCTTGTTTCAAGAACTTATGCGTTGTTGTTGAAATCTCGGGGGCTCTGTCCTCTCTTGCTAGGAGGGAGGTTTCTTCAATCTTCTCAAGAATAAGAGGCGACTTACCAAGAGGTAAAGGTGCTCTCTTCTAGAGAAAAGCTCTCTTCTCTTACCAAGAGAAGCTTGGAGGAAGCTCTCTTCTTGTTTTGGAACATGAAGTAAGTAGAGGATTTATCTTCTCGTTTTTTGGGCTGGGGAGGGGGGGAGGACCAAACTCTTCTGGTTGAAAGTCTGGGGAGCTCCATCCTTTCTTCTTGAGCGTAAGCTCTCTTCCATCTTCTGAAGAGGAAGAGGAGATAGTCAGGAGCTCTCTTATTTCCCTTGCCAAGTGAGAAAAGAGGTCTCTTCTTGCCGACAGAGTAAACGGAGCCCTCATCTTTCTCGTGAAGTTGGAGTGGCTATTTTGAGATGGGGCCCTCGTCTGTCTCATTACATTGGAGGAAGCTCTCTTCTTGTCGAGGATGAGGTAGAGAACTTATTTGTTTTTGAGGACTGGGTGAGCCCTGTCCAGTTTTACTAGAACCGAGCTGGCTTCAGTCTTCTTAAGATTAGGATGAAGACTTGCCAAGAGGTAAAGGAATTCTCTTCCAGAAAGAAGGTCGCTTCTCTTACCAAGAGTAACTTGGAGTGAGTTCTCTTTTTGTTTCAGAGGACGAGGTAGAGAGAGGGCTTCTCGTTTCCCTTGGAAGGCCGCAGGGAGGACCAGACTTCTATGGCCAAGGTTTGAAGTTTGGAAGAGCTGGATCCTTTCTTCTGGATCGCAAGCTCTCTTCCTCCATGTCTCCAAGAAAAGGAGGAGACGGTCAGGAGCTCTCGCGCCTGGCTAAGAGAGAAAGAAGTCTTCTTCTTGTCACCAGAGAGGTAAACAAAGCTCTCTGCTTTCTCGTGAAATTGGAGGGGCTTGTCTGCTACTTTAGGATGGGGCCCTCGTCTTTCTNCTTCTTGTCACCAGAGAGGTAAACAAAGCTCTCTGCTTTCTCGTGAAATTGGAGGGGCTTGTCTGCTACTTTAGGATGGGGCCCTCGTCTTTCTCATTACATTGGATGAAGTAGAGGGCATCTCATTTCCCGTTGCAGGCCGCAGGGAGGACAAGACTTCTATGGTCAAGTTTTGCAGTTTGGAAGAGCTCCACCCTGTCTTCTTGATCGTAAGCTCTCTTCCATGTTTCGAAGAGGAGGAGGGGATGGTCAGGAGCTCTCGCCCCTGACTAAGAGAGAAAGCTCTACCAAGAGGTAAAGGAGATCTTCTCAAGACTGAGAAGCGGCGTACCAAGAGGCCAAGAGCTCTCTTCTAGAAAGAAGCTCTGTTCTCTTACCGCGAGCAACTTGCGAGGGAGCTCTCTTTTTGTTTTGGAGCATGAGGTGGAGGAGTTCTCTGTCTTTTTGGAGGTTGAGGAGAGGACCAGACTTCTTTGTTTGAAGGTTGGGGAGAGCTCCACCCTTTCTTCTTGANGTTGAGGAGAGGACCAGACTTCTTTGTTTGAAGGTTGGGGAGAGCTCCACCCTTTCTTCTTGAGCGTATGCTCTCTTCCATCTGTTGAAGAGGTAAAGGGGATAGTCAGGATCTCCTTAGAGAAAAAGGAGGTCTCTTCTTGCCGAGTGAGGGGTAAACGGAGCTCATCGGAGCTCTTTTTTCCTCGGTGTCTTGGAGGGGCTTGTCTGCGTTACTTTTGAGATGGAGCTCTCTTCTGTCTCATTAGATTGGAGGAAGCTCTCAACTCTTGTCGGGGATGAGGTACAAAGCTTTTCCTGTTGGAAGTTAAGGGAGCTCTGGT
>BGNK01005124.1:280-22949 GCA_003297005.1 Symbiodinium sp. clade A Y106 | reverse complement strand
ACTTCTATGGTCAAGGTTTGAAGTTTGGAAGAGCTGGATCCTTTCTTCTTGATCGCAAGCTCTCTTCCTCCATGTCTCCAAGAAAAGGAGGAGACGGTCAGGAGCTCTCGCCCCTGGCTCAGAGAGAAAGAAGTCTTCTTCTTGTCACCAGAGAGGTAAACAAAGCTCTCTGCTTTCTCGTGAAATTGGAGGGGCTTGTCTGCTACTTTAGGATGGGGCCCTCGTCTTTCTCGTTACATTGGATGAAGTAGAGGGCTTCTCATTTCCCGTTGCAGGCCGCAGGGAGGACAAGACTTCTATGGTCAAGTTTTGCAGTTTGGAAGAGCGCCCCTGACTAAGAGAGAAAGCTCTANCTCGTCTTTCTCGTTACATTGGATGAAGTAGAGGGCTTCTCATTTCCCGTTGCAGGCCGCAGGGAGGACAAGACTTCTATGGTCAAGTTTTGAAGTTTGGAAGAGCGCCCCTGACTAAGAGAGAAAGCTCTACCAAGAGGTAAAGGAGATCTTCTCAAGACTGAGAAGCGGCGTACCAAGTGGTCAAGGAGCTCTCTTCTAGAAAGAAGCTCTGTTCTCTTAACGCGAACAACTTGCGAGGGAGCTCTCTTTTTGTTTTGGAGCATGAGGTGGAGGAGTTCTCTTTCTTTTTGGAGGTTGAGGAGAGGACCAGACTTCTTTGTTTGAGGGTTGGGGAGAGCTCCACCCTTTCTTCTTGAGCGTATGCTCTCTTCCATCTGTTGAAGAGGTAAAGGGGATAGTCAGGATCTCCTTACCTAGAGAAAAAGGAGGTCTCTTCTTGCCGAGNGGAGAGCTCCACCCTTTCTTCTTGAGCGTATGCTCTCTTCCATCTGTTGAAGAGGTAAAGGGGATAGTCAGGATCTCCTTACCTAGAGAAAAAGGAGGTCTCTTCTTGCCGAGTGAGGGAAAAACGGAGCTCAACGGAGCTCTTTTTTCCTCGATGTCTTGGAGGTGCCGGCCTGTCTGCGTTACTTTTGAGATGGAGCTCTCTTCTGTCTCATTAGATTGGAGGAAGCTCTCAACTCTTGTCGGGGATGAGGTACAAAGCTTTTCCTGTTGGAAGTTAAGGGAGCTCTGGTAAGCTCTCTTCCGTCTTCTGGAGAGGAAGAGGAGAAAGTCAGGAACTCTCTTATTTCCCTTGCCAAGTAAGAAAAGAGGTCTCTTCTTGCCGACTGAGGGGTAAACGCAGCCCTCTTCTTTCTCGTGAAGTTGGAGTGGCTATTTTGAGATGGGGCCCTCGTCTTTCTCATTACATTGGAGGAAGCTCNGGGTAAACGCAGCCCTCTTCTTTCTCGTGAAGTTGGAGTGGCTATTTTGAGATGGGGCCCTCGTCTTTCTCATTACATTGGAGGAAGCTCTCTTCTTGTCGAGGATGAGGTAGAGAACTTATGTGTTGTTTTTGAAGACTGGGTGAGCCCTGTCCAGTTTTACTAGAACCGAGCTGGCTTCAGTCTTCTTAAGATTAGGGTGAAGACTTGCCAAGAAGTCAAGGAATTCTCTTCCAGAAAGAAGGTCGCTGCTATTACCAAGAGTAACTTGGAGTGAGTTCTCTTTTTGTTTCAGAGGACGAGGTAGAGGGCTTCTCGTTTCCCTTGGAAGGCCGCAGGGAGGACCAGACTTCTATGGTCAAGGTTTGAAGTTTGGAAGAGCTGGATCCTTTCTTCTTGATCGCAAGCTCTCTTCCTCCATGTCTCCAAGAAAAGGAGGAGACGGTCAGGAGCTCTCGCCCCTGGCTNACTTCTATGGTCAAGGTTTGAAGTTTGGAAGAGCTGGATCCTTTCTTCTTGATCGCAAGCTCTCTTCCTCCATGTCTCCAAGAAAAGGAGGAGACGGTCAGGAGCTCTCGCCCCTGGCTAAGAGAGAAAGAAGTCTTCTTCTTGTCACCAGAGAGGTAAACAAAGCTCTCTGCTTTCTCGTGAAATTGGAGGGGCTTGTCTGCTACTTTAGGATGGGGCCCTCGTCTTTCTNTTACATTGGATGAAGTAGAGGGCTTCTCATTTCCCGTTGCAGGCCGCAGGGAGGACAAGACTTCTATGGTCAAGTTTTGCAGTTTGGAAGAGCGCCCCTGACTAAGAGAGAAAGCTCTACCAAGAGGTAAAGGAGATCTTCTCAAGACTGAGAAGCGGCGTGCCAAGTGGTCAAGGAGCTCTCTTCTAGAAAGAAGCTCTGTTCTCTTACCGCGAACAACTTGCGACGGAGCTCTCTTTTTGTTTTGGAGCATGAGGTGGAGGAGTTCTCTGTCTTTTTGGAGGTTGAGGAGAGGACCAGACTTCTTTGTTTGAAGGTTGGCCTCTCGAGGTGGGAAAGAAGAACTGCGTATGCTCTCTTCCATCTGTTGAAGAGGTAAAGGGGATAGTCAGGATCTCCTTACCTAGAGAAAAAGGAGGTCTCTTCTTGCCGAGTGAGGGGTAAACGGAGCTCAACGGAGCTCTTTTTTCCTCGATGTCTTGGAGGGGCCTGTCTGTCTTATTTTTGAGATGGAGCTCTCTTCTGTCTCATTAGATTGGAGGAAGCTCTCAACTCTTGTCGGGGATGAGGTACAAAGCTGTTCCTGTTGGAAGTTAAGGAAGCTCTGATAAGCTCTCTTCCATCTTCTTGAGAGGAAGAGGACATAGTCAGGAGCTCTCATATTTCCCTTGCCAAGTGAGAAAAGAGGTCTCTTCTTGCCGACTGAGGGGTAAACGCAGCCCTCTTCTTTCTCGTGAAGTTGGAGTGGCTATTTTGAGATTACATTGGAGGAAGCTCTCTTCTTGTCGAGGATGAGGTAGAAAACTTATGCGTTGTTTTTGAAGCCTGGGTGAGCCCTGTCCAGATTGCCTAGGAGTGAGCTCTCTTCAGTGTTAAGATTAGGATGAAGACTTGCCAAGAGGTAAGGGGGTTTTCTTCTAGAAAGGAGCTGTCTTCTCTTACCAAGAGTAGCTTGGAGTGAGTTCTCTTCTTGTTTCAGAGGATGAGGTAGAGGGCTTCTCATTTCCCGTTGCAGGCCGCACGGAGGACCAGACTTCTATTGTCAAGGTTTGAAGTTTGGAAGAGCTCCCTCCTTTCTTCTTGATCGTAAGCTCTCGTCCTCCATGTCTCGAAGAGGAGGAGGAGATTGTCCGGAGCTCTCGCCCCTGACTAAGAGAGACAGGAGTCTTCTTCTTGCCAACAGACAGGTAAACAGAGCTCTCTGCTTTCTCGACAAAGTAGAGGGGCCTCTCTTCTGAGTTGTTGGGGTAGAGGACCTGCCAGGGGATCTCTTCCAATACCAAGAAGTAAAGGAGCCGGCTTTCTTCCTGTTTTCGACGATTAGGTAGAGAACTCATACATTGTTGGGGGCGAGGCTCTGTCCTCTCTTGCTAGGAGTGAGGTCTCTTCACTCTTCTCAAGATCGCGAAGCGACGTACCAAGATGTAATGGAGCTCTCTCCTAGAAAGAAGCTCTGTTCTCTTACCGCGAACNCCTCTCTTGCTAGGAGTGAGGTCTCTTCACTCTTCTCAAGATCGCGAAGCGACGTACCAAGATGTAATGGAGCTCTCTCCTAGAAAGAAGCTCTGTTCTCTTACCGCGAACAACTTGCGAGGGAGCTCTCTTTTTGTTTTGGAGCATGAGGTGGAGGAGTTCTCTTTCTTTTTGGAGGTTGACGGGAGGACCAGACTTCTTTGTTAGAAAGTTGGGGAGAGCTCCACCTTTTCTTCTTCTTGAGCGTATGCTCTCTTCCATCTGTTGAAAAGGTAAAGGGGATAGTCAGGATCTCCTTATCTAGAGAGAATCTCTTGTTTCTCGATGTCTTGGAGGGGCCTGTCTGCGTTATTTTTGAGATGGAGATCTCTTCTATTCTGTCTCAATAGATTGGAGGAAGCTCTCAACTCTGGTCGGGATGAGGTACAAAGCTGTTCCTGTTGGAAGTTAAGGGAGCTCTGGCAAGCTCTCTTCCGTCTTCTTGAGAGGAAGAGGAGATAGTCAGGAACTCTCTTATTTCCCTTGCCAAGTGAGAAAAGAGGTCTCTTCTTGCCGACTGAGCCCTCATCTTTCTCGTGAGATTGGAGGGGCTTGTTGCTATTTTGAGATGGGGCCCTCGTCTTTCTCAGTACATTGGAGGAAGCTCTCTTCTTGTCGAGGATGAGGTAGAGAACATATGCGTTGTTTTTGAAGACTGGGTGAGCCCCGTCCAGTTTTACTAGAACCGAGCTGGCTTCAGTCTTCTTAAGATTAGGATTAGGATGAAGACTTGCCAAGAGGTAAAGGAATTCTCTTTCAGAAAGAAGGTCGCTGCTATTACCAAGAGTAACTTGGAGTGAGTTCTCTTCTTGTTTCAGACGATGAGGTGAAGGGCTTCTCATGTCCCTTGGAATGCCGCAGGGAGGACCAGACTTCTATTGTCAAGGTGTGTTTTTGTTGTCGACGATTAGGTAGAGAACTCATACATAGTTGGGGGGGCTCTGTCCTCTCTTGATGTAATGGAGCTCTCTTCTAGAGAGGAACTCTCTTCTCTTACCACGAACAACTTGGGGGGAGCTCTCTTTTTGTTTTGGAGCATGAGGTGGGGGAGTTCTCTTTCTTCTTGAAGGTTGGCGGGAGGACCAGACTTCTTTGTTTGAAGGTTGGGGAGAGCTCCACCCTTTCTTCTTAAGCGTATGCTCTCTTCCATCTGTTGAAGAAGTAAAGGGGATAGTCAGGATCTCCTCACCTAGAGAAAAAGGAGGTCTCTTCTTGCCCAGTGAAGGGTAAACGGAGCTCTCTTTTTTCTCGATGTCTTGGAGGGGGCCGGTCTGTCTTATTTTTGAGGTGGAGCTCTCTTCTGTTTCAATTATTGGAGCAAGCTCTCAACTCTTGTCGGGGATGAGGTACAAGGCTTTTCCTGTTGGAAATTAAGGGAGCTCTGGTAAGCTCTCTTCCGTCTTCTGGAGAGGAAGAGGAGATAGTCAGGAACTCTCTTGTTTCCCTTGCCAAGTGAGAAAAACGGTCTCTTCTTGCCGACTGAGCCCTCATTTTTCTCGTGAGATTGGAGGGGCTTGTTGCTATTTTGAGATGGGGCCCTCGTTTTTCTCATTACATTGGAGGAAGCTCTCTTCTTGTCGAGGATGAGGTAGAGAACATATGCGTTGCTTTTGAAAACTGGGTGAGCCCCGTCCAGATTTACCAGAACCGAGCTGGCTTCAGTCTTCTTGAGATTTGGATTAGGATGAAGACTTGCCAAGAGGTAAAGGTCGGTAAAGGTATTCTCTTTCAGAAAGAAGGTCGCTGCTATTACCAAGAGTAACTTGGAGTGAGTTCTCTTCTTGTTTCAGAGGATGAGGTGAAGGGCTTCTCATTTCCCTTGGAATGCCGCAGGGAGGACCAGACTTCTATTGTCAAGGTGTGAAGTTTGGAGGAGCTCCATCCTTTCTTCTTGATCGAAAGCTCTCTTCTTCCATGTTTCGAAGAGGAGGAGGGGATGGTCAGGAGCTCTCGCGCCTGTCTGAGAGAGAAAGGAGTCTTCTTCTTGTCGACAAAAGTAAACAGAGCCCTCTTCTTTCCCGAGGAGTTAAAGAAATGCCAGGGGATCTCTTCCGTTAACAGGAAGTAAAGGAGCCCCTCTTTCTTCTCGTGAAATTGGAGGGAGCTTTCTTCCTGTTTTCGATGATTACAAGAGGTAATGGCGCTCTTTTATATCATACCAGCGAAAATCCCCAAAATTGAAAGACCATAGGAGAAACAAGCCGCTAGTGTCAGAAACTCACAACCCACATCACATGCGAACAGGCCTGAAGCTGTTGTAATGACACAGGTCGCAACTAATTGTCGAAGGTGTTTTCCGGCATTTACGCCGTGCTACGGCACTGCCAACATGCTTTCCTCCAAGTACTGACTCATTGAGAAACCTGTCCTCGACTGGCTTGGCAGGATGCAAACGCAGCCGAGGTTACGGCGGGCTCCGTAACAGCCGACATATGTTTTCGAATCGCATCTTGCGAAATCCATAGGAGCATCGGCAATTGTTGCCATTACTACTGGTACAGATCGAAGCTTTCGACTGTCATTTGTGGTCCATAGCAAAATATGCAATTCAGAAACTTTCGATATTTCCCAAGTTTTTACGAACATTGAAATTTTTAACTTTCGTGAAATTTTCATTAATTTTGAAATGGTTGAAAAAACTAACAGCTTGTGGATTATTCAAATGTTTGAAACTGTTGAATTTCAAAAACTGTTGAGTTCTTTCGAAATATTTTGAAATGATTGATTTTATTTCCAAATTTTCCAATTTTTTGATAATTTTTAAATATTTCAAAAATTCTAAAACTGTAAAATTGTTAAAATTTTAGTTTCTTTTACTTTTTGACCCAGGCAGACCCAAAACCGCACAAAAAAAAAAACGTATAAATCATATATACCGTTAAAGGTTATATTATATGGTTTAGTTATACGGTTTTTGCGTTTTTTTGCGGTTTTGTGGCTCAGAGGCTGGAATCCGGACCCAGGCAGACCCAAAACCGCAAAAACCGTAAAAACCATATAAACCATATAAACCGTTAAAGCTTATACGGTTTTTTACTGCTTTTTACGGTTTTTTGCGGTTTTGTGGCTCGGAGGCTGGAATCCGGACCCAGGCAGACCCAAAACCGCAAAAAAACGTATAAACCGCATGAACCATATAAACCGTTAAAGCTTATACAGTTGTTTACGATTTCTTACGGTTTTTAACGTTTTTTTGCGTTTTTTTGCGGTTTTGGAATCCGGACCCAGGCAGAACAACCGCAAAAAACCGTTAAAAGCCGTATCGACGGTGTAAACCGTAAAAGAACTTTCACGGTTTATACCGTTTACCGCTTATATGGTTTATACGGTTTTTTGCGGTTTTGGGATCGCTGGCTGTTACGCAGTATACGGTTTATACGGTTTTTTTACGGTGTTTTGCGGTTTTTTGCTGTTTTGTGGCTCAGAGGCTGGAATCCGGATGCAGGCAGACCCAAAACCACAAAAAACCACAAAAAACCGTATAAACCATATAAACCGTTAAAGGGTACACGGTTTATACGGTTTTTCACGGTTTTTTGCGGTTTTGTGGCTCAGAGGCTGGGACCAGGCACAGCCAAAACCGCAAAAAACCGTTAAAAACCGTAAAAAAACGTATAAACCGTGTACCCTTTAACGGTTTATATGGTTTATACGGTTTATACGTTTTTTTTTGCGGTTTTGGGATCGCTGGCTTGGGAAAGCTGTTACGCAGTATATGGTTTATACGTTTTTTTACGGTTTTTACGGTTTTTTGTTGCCTTTTTTTTTTGCTGTTTTGTGGCTCAGAGGCTGGAATCCGGATGCAGGCAGACCCAAAACCACAAAAGACCGTATATAAACCGTATAAACCATATAAACCGTTAAAGGGTACACGGTTTATACGATTTTTCACGGTTTTTTGCGGTTTTGTGGCTCAGAGGCTGGGACCAGGCACAGCCAAAACCGCAAAAAACCGTTAAAAACCGTAAAGAACTGTATAAACCGTGTACCCTTTAACGGTTTATATGGTTTATACGGTTTTTTGTGGTTTTGGGATCGCTGGCTTGGGAAAGCTGTTACGCATATATGGTTTATACGGTTTTTTACGGTTCTTTTTACGGTTTTTTGCGTTTTTTTGCTGTTTTGTGGCAGGCAGACCCAAAACCACAAAAAACCGTATAAACCGCATAAACCATATAAACCGTTAAAGGGTACACGGTTTATACGGTTTTTCACGTTTTTTTGCGGTTTTGTGGCTCAGAGGCTGGGACCAGGCACAGCCAAAATCGCAAAAAACCGTAAACAAAACAGTATAAACCGTGTACCCTTTAACGGTTTATATGGTTTATACGGTTTATGCGGTTTTTTGTGGTTTTGGGATCGCTGGCTTGGGAAAGCTGTTACGCATTATACGGTTTATACGGTTTTTTGCGGTTTTTTTGCGGTTTTGTGGCTCAGAGGCTGGACTTCCGAAGAATGGCAAACACAATTGGCAGCAGGAAGCAAACAGACGGCATCAGGGGATTAGCCGCCACAAGCGCCTTCTAGTTTCACGAGGGCTGTTGTGGGTGCCAGCGGTGTTCTGCTGGTTGCTCAGCGTCAGATTCAAGAGCATTGCCCATGTGACTTTAGGACTCCAACATGCAGCTTTCATGCTGGCGGATGTATGGAGTCCTGCTCCTCCAAAACTGGACTATGGACGACGCTTTGCATGAATTTACGGAAGTCGCGCAGAACTGATTGCTTTACTTTCGCTCCAGCCGGCTCTCCAGAAGAGTCGCAAAGGCGAAAAGAAAGGCAAGAAACAGGGAGGGACACCAACTTTACAAAGGCAAGAGCAAAGACAGCAGAGGTAGTTCCGGTACCGGCAAAGACAAAATCCGGATGCAGGCAGACCCAAAACCACAAAAAACCGTATAAACCATATAAACCGTTAAAGGGTGCACGGTTTATACGGTTTTTTACGGTTTTTTGCGGTTTTGTGGCTCAGAGGCTGGGACCAGGCACAGCCAAACCGCAAAAAACCGTATAAACCGTGTACCCTTTAACGGTTTATATGGTTTATACGATTTATACGGTTTTTTGTGGTTTTGGGATCGCTGGCTTGGGAAAGCTGTTACGCATTATATGGTTTATACGGTTTTTTTTTACGGTTTTTTGCGGTTTTTTGTTTTTTTGTGGCTCAGAGGCTGGAATCCGGATGCAGGCAGACCCAAAACCACAAAAAACCGTATAAACCGTATAAACCATATAAACCGTTAAAGGGTACACGGTTTATACGGTTTTTTACGGTTTTTCACGTTTTTTGCGGTTTTGTGGCTCAGAGGCTGGGACCAGGCACAGCCAAAACCGCAAAAAGCCGTAAAAAACCGTATAAACACTTTAGCGGTTTATATGGTTTATACGTTTTATACGGTTTTTTGTTGTTTTGGGATCGCTGGCTTGGGAAAGCTGTTACGCAGTATATGGTGTATACGGTTTTGTACGTTTTTTTTGCGGTTTTTTGCTGTTTTGTGGCTCAGAGGCTGGAATCCGGATGCAGGCAGACCCAAAACCGCAAAAAACCGTATAAACCGTATAAACCATATAAACCGTTAAAGGGTACACGGTTTATACGTTTTTTATGGTTTTTCACGGTTTTTTGCGGTTTTGTGGCTCAGAGGCTGGGACCAGGCACAGCCAAAACCGCAAAAAACCGTAACAAACCGTATAAACCGTGTACCTTTTAACGGTTTATATGGTTTATACGGTTTATACGGTTTTTTGTGGTTTTGGGATCGCTGGCTTGGGAAAGCTGTTACGCATTATATGGTTTATACGGTTTTGTACGTTTTTTTTTGCGGTTTTTTGCTGTTTTGTGGCTCAGAGGTTGGAATCCGGATGCAGGCAGGCCCAAAACCACAAAAAACCGTATAAACCGTATAAACCATATAAACCGTTAAAGGGTACACGGTTTATACGGTTTTTTACGGTTTTTCACTGTTTTTTGCGGTTTTGTGGCTCAGAGGCTGGGACCAGGCACAGCCAAAACCGCAAAAAACCGTTAAAAACCACTTTTAAACTAGAAGAATATATACTATGACTGCAAGTGTTCTAGAGACCCCCAAAGCAATCCACACACTGTACATAAAGGTCCTACGCACATATATATATATATATATGTATATAGACCTAACTATACGATAACATACTCCAAAGACCTATTCTAATGATTAAGGCTCCTAAGATTACCTGGAGGACTTGACAGGGCCGGGCTCTCGTTCCATGTTTTCAAGGTTGTGCGGCTTAGGTGCACTGTGGGGCCTGGGTTTGACGGCGAAGTGGCAGGAGTGGTCCTCGCTGTCGCAAGAACTGGCACTGTCCTGTGGTTCGTCCAAGACACCTGCCCCTTGGCATCGGCAGCCCTTCGTTTTGTTTGTCGTTCCCTTGTGGCATCTGTATTTAGATTACACCCTAACGCCCCCAGCGCATGTAGGAGTGTAAAGTTGAGGGGAGAAAAGTTCGCAGTCTGCCTGACTTTAGCTGCGTGCTTGTATATTTCTTTCTGGAGTTCGAATCGCACCTCTGTCTGTATACTGCTGAACCCTAAACCTTAAACCCGTAACCCTAAACCCCGAACCCTGAAGTCTAAAGTCTGAGTCATAAGGCCGCTTCATTCGTGCTTCAGAAGGGGAATAAGTTCCAATACTGTTTTGGGGGTTCCTTATTCTAAGTATGGTATAATGAGCCCCAAAACCCTGTTCTAATCATTAAGGCCCCTATTAAGTGTTTCTGATTATGATCATCCGGACCGGACTTCGATCACTTTTCATGCGTTAGGGTTGCTCTGGTGCCTTTAAATATGTATATAAGGCTTCTATACCGGATGACCTGAGTGCATTCAGGATTCAGCAAGTACGGTTCGGGGCGTAGATTTGCGATGTTGTGGATTTTGGGGTTTCAGGGTTCAGGTTCCGGGTTGAGGCTGTAATAGACGAGCCTGAATAATGAATAATTACCATTGATACAAAGTCCCCTGCGAGATCCTCAACCTTAACCCTACTGTAGGGTGCCTGAAGAATTACCAACACTATTTTGGGGTTCCTTAGTATACTTACAGCATAATGGGCCCCGAAAGCCTATTCTAATTTCTAAGGTCCCTACAGCAGGGCCTGTGGGTTGGACTGTAGTGGCTGCAATGCTAAACTTCCGGCGGGAAGGTTTGTCTGTCTGGTGCTTAGTAGGGAATGGGGGAATGGATCCCTATAGTAGTCCCTATATAATCCCCAATTAAATTATAGTCTTCATAATCCACAGACAGGGACTTTAGATACCCTAAGACCCCTTATAGAGCCCTTATAGGACCCTGTAAAGGAACCCTTAAAGGAACCCTATTCCCTACGAAGAACCAGACAGTTGTCGAGTCCAGTAAAGAGACGGTCCTCTCTCCCCTGGAACCCACGACCCAAGCCAAGAAGTGCGATGATCCTGTTAGAAGCTATCCCCGTTGGAGTTTGTCAAGCGGTAGGTGGGAACGCCTGAATGGCCCTAAACCTTAAACCCTGCAGCTTTAAATGGGGACTCATAAATCCCCTGCAGCCATGAACCTCTACGCCCCAAATACCAAACTTAAGATCCCAAAGCCATAGCAGGCTATAGAACCCGAAGCATGCAGAACACTGATAGAACCGTCTTTACCTCAAAGGCAAGGTGCAGGACACTGTCGACCAGAAAGCAGCCTGTGCGTCGGTGATCATTGGTGCACCTTGGCTGGACGTGGAGCACGACTCAGGTTTCGGGTTTAAGGTTAGGTTAATTAGAGTATGTACAGAGGCATCCTCAGGAACATTGGGGTGAGCGTACATTTTGGGTGCTAGCATGGGGATGCTTGTAATTATGGCCCCTTCACGTGCGCTTTCATGCTTTCAGGGTTCAGGAGGTAAATTTTGAGGACTTCTGGGGCTTGCGGGTTTAGGTTTTACGGTTTCTGTTTATGAGGAAATGCAGCTTAAGGCTCATGGTACCTACGGGATTATAGGTTCCGCAATGTTTCTCATGGAAACCTGACTGGACCCCAGAAGTATATACAATAATACGAGTAGACTTTTATAGGTGTTGGTCTATTATCTTTCCTACTTTTCGGGGCGTTTCGGAAGCCGCATCCGTCCGAAAGCCAGCTTCCCAGAGACTCCAATATCCTTTCATGAAGGAATAGACCTTAAACTATAGAAGGACCCCGGCCTATTATAATTTAAGGTACATTCCTTATTATAATTAAGGGATATTGGAGTCTCTGGATTTAAGAGCACGACCAGTTGCAGACAGCGATGGAGCCTCTCTGGTTCGTCGCTCATCCTTCAACCCCCCAGAGCCCTCAAACCCGATAATATAGGGGCCTTTAATAATTACCGATTTTTTTTTTGGGGGGGGGGGGGAGGGGTTCCTTATCATAATTATAGCATCATGGGCCCCAAAACCCTATTCTGACTATTCTTATTCTAAAGGCCCCTATGTTACCCTAAACCCTGTCCCTAGAGGCTCCCCGAACCGAAACTTTTCCTTTCCGCCGCTCAGTTGTTTGCGAACCTCGGCTTCCTCATATCATTCATGTCTGACGGCATCGCGCAGTGCCAGAAGACACTGCCTCTTGGCCCGCTTTGAACTTTCCAGGTTTAAGCCCCGAAGGTCCAAAGGAATACTAGTCATTCACATAGCACACACTCCCAATATAAACCCTCAAACCTAAACCCACGAAATGTGAACCGGAAGTTCATCCTAAACCCAAATGATACCGTTTACTTGCGTTGCCCCCTCTTGGCGGGCTCGGGGACGAGAGTCGCCGGGAGAAGTACGTAAGCTTCTGGGGCTTTAGGCTTTAGGTTTAGGGTAGGCCAGAGCTCCATATATACTACTATTATGACAATGGAATCAGGTCCCTAAAGCCATAATAAGGATGGTCTTTGGGACCTAGTTCCATAATTTCGTAGTACGTAGTATACATGGACCCTCTGGGCACTGTAGGGCTGAGGGTTTCCAGGGCCACAGGGATGACAAAGCCTCTGAGGTTCACCCGACGCAAAGCCCTAAACTCCTCGAGAACCCCTGTAGCTGATAGATCCTTTACACATCCTGTATAGTAACCCTGATAGGTCCTTGAAACATCCATTTATAGTCGCCCTGGTAGATCCTGTTTGCATCCCTTTATAGTAACCCTGGTACTCGGAGTGAACAGGCTGTTAAGGGCTTTGGAATGTTTTGGGGTTTTTGGCATCACCAGCACTCCCGGTCAACAGTGCACTCTGTGTGTGTGTGTGTTTTTGCGTCTGCGCATGTCGGTCTCACACTCTCAACGGTACGACCACAACGTGCTTTCGCAAGACAAAGCGGTATGAATACGTAAAGTGATCTCCAACATGGGTGATGTCCATCCTCGGTAATTAATCAGCGCCCGCCCAAGTGTAGTAAAGCAACATGTTATCCCGAAGCCCAACCCGTATCTTATGAGTCCCTAGACTGCGACTCCAGCCCTAAACCCCAAACCCTAAGCCCTGAACCCTGCATGTAGGGCTCAGGAGTTTGGGATGGACCGATTCGTTCTGTGTCACTTCTCTAGCCTGACTTGTGAAGACGTGGACATGGCCTGCGTGATTTGAGAAACCTCTCAGATTTGAATGTGATTGTCAGAGTATATGGGACCTCGCTACAGACAAACAATCAGAGGATCCCTGATGTAACCCAAAGGCTCCATGTACCTTCATAGTAGATACTTAAGCCTTAAAGGGGTCCCTAGGTAGGTACTTTAAGGCCTAGGTATCTACTATATGGGTACATGGAGCCTTTGGGTAAAGACCCTGAAGTGTCGGAGCGCCTAAAGTTCGAAGGCCCGCCGCAAACGAAACCCTTGTCCGAGCTTCAGGAACGTCCCTGCACTTTGTGCAGCCAACGTCGGCAACATGATCGCGGTGCCTTCGCTTTGTCTTAAAGGTTATATACGAGACGGGATACTGCAAGGCATACTACCAGTGCTACTATGAAGGCTCCTACAATTAAGGACAAGGGCTAGGTACGTTTGAGGTTGAAGTTGCGGATTTGGGAGATGGCTCTGGTTTGCGAGCCCGAAACCTGAACCCGGAATTTTGTTTGCACATATACCCCATTTGGCGAGAGATCCGACAAGAGCAAGTCCAATCCCCCAATGCAACCCTAAGCCCGCGCCCAAGCAACACCCCCCAGGAAAGGTTGGGGGTTTAGGAGTCTAGACTTTGGTAGGGAGGCCCTAGAACCCTAAACCCTAAACCGGGCCCAGGTCTTGAGTATCACCGGCTCCACCATGTCCGGCCTGCAAGTCAGCTGTCGAGCAGTCACGGCCACGGCTCCTGCCTCAGGCTTTAGGGTGTGGGGTTTAGGGTTTAAGTTTTAGGGTTTAGGGTGTGTAGACAGTGTGCACGCGGTGGGTGCGCTTCTTTAGAAATGGGCGCGCACCCACTTATCGCGCGCTTGCGTCAGCATGTAGTCCCGCCCCAACCACCCCAACTATTCTCAATTAGGGTTTAGGGTTCACCCCCCAAACCCCGCTCAAGGGGGGCTTTCTTGCTCTCTGCTTCCTTTCACCACATTGCACAACCAAGCAAGGGTTTCCAACAAACAACCTGGCCCTCGCGCCCTGTCAGGGCTGCTCGAAGTGCGAAGACCGGGGCAGAGGGCAGAGGGCGCAGGGTGGCAGGGCAGNGGGCAGGGCAGGGCAGCGCAGCGCAGCGCAGCGCAGCGCAGCGCAGCGCAGGGCAGGGCAGGGCAGGGTCTGAGGCGTAGCCGAGTCATTTCCGGCGGCGCTCTCGGCAGTTTAGGAAAGTTTAGGCTTTAGGGTTTAGGGTTTAAGTTTTAGGGTTTAGGCATTAGGGTTTAGGAAAGTTTAGGGTTCAGGCTTTAGGGTTTAGGAACGTTTTGGGTTTAGGGTTTAGGCTTTAGGGTTTAGGAAAGTTTAGGGTTTAGGGTTTAAGTTTTAGGGTTTAGGAAAGTTTAGGGTTTGGGGTTTAGGTCAGGGTGGAGGTTGGAATATAGAAGCTTGAGTTAGCATCACGATTCCTTGCCCGAATCCACTGCATGATTTTTGGGACGTGCTGGAGGCACGACTGTCCGAAGCAGATCCCTAGCCAGCACCACTCCTTAGGGTTCCATTATAGCGCTGATGACACTGACTGCAATATGGGAGTTTGCGAAAATTAGGGGTACCTTACTTGAGGGTCCTTATAATAGGGATCCTACTATTTAGGGTACTATATTAGGGTCCCCTATTTTCGGAAACTCCAATTCCTCCACAAGCCCTCTTCTGACTATCAGGCTCTCCCATAAAAGGGGTTTAGAGTCTAGAGTTCAGGGCGTGGGGTTTGCGGGTTGACCTCGTAGGCTGTCGGCTTTTCTGGGCTTTTGCCTGACAGTCGAGACGCTACTGTCATAGCTATACAAATCAAACATGCTACGAAGAGAGTAAGTATTGAGTAAATCGTGTTGGTATCTTCAATGTATGTATCATGTCTGGCTGTTCAGGATGCAGGGATCGGTTTCAGGGTCAGTGTGTAGCATTTAGAGTTCAGAGTTAAATTCATGGTCCGGGATGCAAGAAAGACCTTATACATGGGGTCGGATGATAGTATGTGATAGTATCCTTTCGAGTCCTGCTTGACCATAGTATGATACACCCCCAAAGATCCCCACGGCCGTTCTTTAAGCCACTAGAATTGACGTGCCTGCTCCTTGAACGCAGAAATATGGATTCCCTTCAAGGTCCAAATATGTAGTCCTTGAATTGGGATTTCGGTATCCGACAGGACCCGATGCTCTTATTTCCCAGACCTTTGTCTCTAGTCAGCAGTGAGCCCAACACTCCGCAGTCGACAGCTGAGGAAGGTTTGATGTTCACACGGCGAGCCGTCCAAAAGGGTTTTAGGGTTTAGCTGGTTTATAAAGGGTTTAGGGATTTTGGTTTAGGGTCCGATCGGGGCTATGTGGGGTGTACAACGCGTGCATCGCTGCAGTACTCACCATAGCCTTTGCATAGCTCTCGGCATAGCTTCAGAAAAGAAGATGTGATGTTGTCTTCATCGCACACTTCTTCCGACAGGGTTCCAGAAGCCCCAAACCTTACACCTCGAGCCCTAATCCCAAGAACCCTGCACGTCCTCAAATTCCTCTACCCCCGGAGGCTAAGATTTCAGGGGCCCCCCCAAGGAGCCGAAATGGCGAGAGTACCTTCCAGATGCAGCCGCCAAGTACGATGCCTTCAAAGAGCTGAAGAGGCACGGGCTCCCTTACACTGAGATGAAGAGGCCTCTTTAGGAAGGGTTCACGGAGCCTTCGAGAATTCAGGCTAGTAATTTTGAAAGTTTCGAGGGTTTGTGGGTTTGAGTACTCAGGGCTTCAGGGGTTTTGGTTCGACATGATCTGCACAAGCAGTGGTTCAGGTTCCAACCCTAAAGCCTAAACCCTATACCGTAAACCCTAAGCCATAATTATGGTGTTTGTGGTGCAAGTTCCGGCATCAGATTTCTGCTTCGATAGATTGATGCTTTTGAGGTAGGTTTGGGGTCTATGCAAAATCGCAAAACACCTCAAATTGAGAGCCTCTTCCCTGAATACGGATACTCATGGATCCCCTGATATTCAGGTCTCAAAAGAAGCGGGGTTGCTTAACAATGAACAAGCGTCTACTACTGCTGATGGACAAAATCCTGCATTACCCATTATAAGGTATATACCATAATTCCCATAGTTTAGAGTCCTTAAGGTCATGCAGGATTTTGTCTATCAACCGTAGTTACTAGTCTGCATTGATCAGGGCTCAGATAGCAGAGCCAGGCAGTACAGCCGGCGCTTGCGTGGGGAGTTTGTGCAAGAGGGGAATCACAGTGCCGTGCTGCGCGGTCGCTCGGAGTTTAGTTGGTGAAGGCTCTCCTAAGCCGTGAGCCCGAAACTTTAAAATGCTTAAATCCTGAACCCTGAACCCTAGTTAGTAGATCCTAACCCGTCATTTCAATCCTAGACCCTCAGCCATAATCCCCCACACTTTCAAGGACTGAGGCTTCAGGTTTCACGCACATCAAGGCACCAACCTGAACCCTCCCGCCTGCGCCCAGAAAGCTCGAACCTACATAAATTCCCTGACCCCTGGGAGGATTCAACAAGTAGATCCCCTAGGGGGCGGGGCGGGGGGGGGGGGGGGGNGGGGGGGGGGCGATAAAGTAGCCTTTGGTAGTATATAGTCGCAGGTTACGGGAATGTACTCTTTAGATCCTCTCTGAATCTAGGTGCCTAAGCACTAGAGCACCGAAATACGAGAGTTCCTAAGCCCATTTAAAGGATGCGCTGGAGGCCCCGTAGGCGCCCAGAAATTCCAGTCTACTAGGTATTGGGCTCGAGGTTGAGGCATCATTGTACTTACCCCAAGGGTCCAAAGGACCCAATAATTAGGTACTTGGGTTTACGTAGGTTACTATATTGGAGAGTATATGATAATTAGGTACTTGGACCCTTAGGGTTAGGTTTGGAGCTTGGGTTGGAGTTTACGGCTGCAGGGCCGTAGGGTTTCCGGCTTTTGAGCTCCGGTTTGCAAGCGTTGCACGAGGCTTGAAGTGCTAAACGAGTCAGTTGATGTGCTGATGCCTTAAGCCCAAGCTGGCCAAACTCAAAAGCCCTGTCCTTTGGCTCCTTGCGACTTTTCTTGCCCGGGTTACACAGTCGGAGTGCTTCTAGGTTTCAAGCCCTCAGTCGAAGCTTATCTAGAAGACGAGGTTACGCACTTATACAGAAAGCTTGCCTTAAGGGTCAAGGGGCTGTCGTCGGAGACTCGGGTTGTTGTGCCTGTCGGCATTGCGCCCCACCATCTGGTGAGCTGCATGCTCCTGCAGTTGCCCTTGTCGTAGTCTTTGTGGTTCCCTTGTAGTAACCCTTACTGTCCCCGAACCCGTCCGGTGACCGCCAGGTCCGATAGATCTGAGATCCGAAGGATGTGTTTTTCGCTTAGCTAGCGTCTTCTTTTGGTAGCCTTAGTAGGGTTCCCAACTTGACTCGTTCTTGGAGACGGAGTAGCATCGGGTGTGGGGCGACCTTCTCTGTGCAACCGACTCGCACGGAAGGTTTCGGTAAATTAGGTACCCAAAAAGCACATAAGCATAAGCATTTTGTGGGGATATCCCTACCTTAATGGGCTTCATTATAAGGGGCCTAATTTTTGCTTATGTGTTTTTTTGGGGCCCTAGTAAACCCCAACCCCGAACACCCGGAAGCCTCAGCTTCTCGGAGCCCAAACTCCTCGCATCCCGAAGCCCAAACCCAAAGCCCTAAGCCGAAGCCTGAACTCGTCGCCCAAAGCACCTCAGCTCTAAGTTTCCCCAGGTCTTGAGCAGAAAACGGCTACACTTCCGGCGCCACCGACGCAGCGATATCTCGCTGGGAACATGCTCCAAGAGATCCGGACACCCCTCGAAGGGATCCTCAGGGCTATCTTTAGGCCTCCTTTTAAGGGCTTTATAAGGGTCATGAAAGGGATCCTCAGGTCTCCTTCAAGGGATCCTGTTTAGGCTTGCTTAGGGTCATGCTGAAGGTTTCTTCTCAGGGTTGTATGAGGCTCCGTACGGGCCGCATAGGTTCTCTATAAGGGTTTCAGGATGTTTCACACGGGTTCTACAAAAGGGCGCTACATAGGGTTTCGGCATCAGGGTTGGCGATTTAGGCGTTACAATGGCTTTCAGGTTTAGGGTGGGTACTCCACGGTCCAGTTCTGCCAATTCCACACCCTAAACCTCGCTGACTATAATCTGAACCTGAAGTAGTGTATACCACCTATACTTTCCATCGTAGTTCCTTGCACTTATAAGATCCCACATATAAGAAATGGGTGGGCCCAAAAAATTAAACTACAATGGGGACTACAGGTAGACTCCAGCTACATGGAGGAACATGGAGGAGACCAATGGCCAGAGCTTTTTGGGGGGACTGGGGTATAAAAGTGCTATAGCAATATTCGGAGCCCTAAGGGTTTATCTAAAGGTTCAGAGGTTTAGGGCTTAGGGTCAAGGGCTTATTTAGCTTGCAGGAATAATGTAGGAACCAGATCAAGAATGGCCTTCATTGGGGTTCCTTGATATGAATCCTACTATTTTGGGGTTATAGGACCAGGGTTTCTCAATCAGGTTCCTAAATTACCAGAATAAGAACAACAGGTTTAAGTTTTCATGGCCCCAGAAGCCCAAATCAGAAGGAAGCGGCAAAGAACGCCTCTGAACCCCGGACCACCTATCTCCCTTAACTCAAAGATCCCAATACCCCTTAATTAGGGAATATACCTTAAATCATAATAATAAGGCCTCTATAGTGTAAGGTATATTCCTTAATTAAGGGGTATTCGAGGATCCCAATACCCCTTAATTTAAGGAATATACCTTAAATCATAATCATAAGGCCTCTATAATGTAAGGTATGGGTTCTCTGCGTACCCAAAGGAGCCTAAGTACCCAATAGAGGGAATCCTTGCCCAAACCATACTAGTAATTCCTGCTATAGAAACTCTTCTTTCTACCATTCAGGCACTTACGACCAAACCATAATGGTAATTCCTACTATTGAAACCCTACTTCCTACCATATAGCCATATAGGTACTTAGGACCCTAAGCCCTAAACCCCTAAACCCCAAACCCCAAACTCCTAAATCCTTAACAATAATCCCTAAACCATGAACCCTAAACCCCTAAACCCTGTCAAGCAGGAACAAGCTGTCGGCAGCAGAGTTCCGGAAAGTCGAGATCTCGCAATGCGTCTTCGATGCGATGCTCACCGGGCCGCTTTGCTTTAGGGTTTATAGGGTTGTTCGGGTTTTTAGGGTTTAAGATTTAGGTTTAGGCTTCACAGGGTTTATAGGGTTTACAGGGCTTATAGGGCTTATAGGGTTTAAGGCTTGGGGTTTAAGGTTTGGGGCTTAGGGTTTAAGGTGTATAGGGTTTAAGGTTTAGGATTTAGGGGTGAGGGTTTAGAGTTTTGTTGCTGGTGGCGTATCTACTTCATGGAAAGAATGACAGTTTTCATGATTACTTGCAGAATGGATTTCTGAAGTGAGTGATCATTTTGATACTCAGACTAGTGTATACTACCGGGGAACGATAGTGTTGATGCTCATAACGGTAACTACGACTAAGTAGTACATGCTTCTGGCACCCGTAATGCCGACAGCAATGAAAAGTTGGAGCACCATCTGCAGAACTAGGCACAGACTTCTCCCCGGCTGTGGAAGCAGAACAAACTTGTCGTCGTCGTACCCCCTAAACCCCTAAACCCTACACCCTAAACCCCTAAACCCTAAACCCCTAAACCCTAAAACCTAAACCCTGTACTAGTAGTCGTCGTCGTTGTCCGTCGTCGACGCCGACGTTGTCCGGAGGAGCCGAACCCGCAGTCGGAGTTGAAGTGGGGGTCGGAGTAGGAGTACCTAGACCCTCAAAAGTAGGTAAAATAATGGCCCAAAACCTATAAAAGGCCATTATTCTACATACTTCTGGGGGTCCAGGTAGGAATAGGTCGTCGTAAGACGTCATCGGCGTGGTCGGCGTGGCGGTTGTGGTTGTTGTTGTTGTTGTGGTGGTGGTGGTGGTCGTTGTTGTTGCTGTCGCTGTTGTTGTCTCGTTGCTGCCTTCTTTTTGTCGTCGTCGTAGCGATTTGCTTGACGAACTTCGTTGCGGATGTTGCAGTTATGATTGCCTAGAAGCGTAGCACCATAGCAGCCCTGAGGCCTAAATCCTGAGCTCCACAACCCTTGACCAACTTGTTCCAGAAATCTTGGGGACGCAGCTTTCTCCTCCAGCCCTGAACCCTGGATCCCAAAATCCCGAAACCCAAAACCCGAACCTAAACCCTAAGCCCCAAAATTTAAGCCCTAAACCTAAACCACCCCAAACCCCGATCTCAACCAGTTAATTAAGGATGTTCTTCGGACGTGGCCTTCTCACACTCTACAATGTGGCCATGCGGAGCCACCCGGAGCAAAGGGCAGAGTTTCCCACGCAGGCCTGGAGAACCCAGAATGTAGATGTTACACTGAATCGAATCTGTTTCAGAGTATAGATATATTCGGCCTTTAATAGTAGCAAGACTATAGACTGTTACTGTATTGGGGCAGTACCCAAATTTTACATGTATCAGGACCCAAATCCCAAAGAACATTTACTTTTGCGGCGAACCGCATCCCCAAATCCAGGCGCGGAGACCTTCAAGCGAGGATTCCAATTTGGGTTTAGGATTTAGGATTTAGGGGCTTGTAGATTTTGGGTTTACGGCTTACAGGGTTACTAGGGTTTGAGGCTTAGTCCGAAAGGCTTAAACACTAGCCCCTAGACCCTGAGCCCAACAGGCTCTAGACTCTCGACCAAACCATCCAAAACCCATAAACTAAACTCATTGCGAACATTCGGTCCGAGAGTGCTCTAGCACCCCTGCACCCGCAGGCAACCCCGGAGGCCATCGTAATATAGGGCCCTTAAATTTAATAATTACCAATATTATTTTGGGGGCTCCTTACTATACGTATAGAAAAATGGGCCCCAAAACCCTAGTCTAATTATTAAGGTCACCTTAAACACTAGAAGCCCATAGCCCAAGAACCCCTGACTCGAACTCAGCATTCAGGCTTTCTGAGGCTCCGGTGGTTCCACCAGACGCTACATTCAGGGGGCTCCAGGGTTTAATGTAGAAGCCTGATTAATGCGTAACACCATTCTTTGGGGCTCCTTAATATAGTTATTATACTAATACTTTAGCGTTCCTTATTATAGCTATAATACTAATACTATAGCATATCCCGAAACCCAACTATTCAGGCCGCAAAGGTATAGTACAGGAATTGCTGGGTTGTTGTCAGTGATTACACGTGGTCGTCGGGCAGCCAACCTCCCTGACATAGAGCCAAAGTATCCTAAGCATGGATATGATCCTTTAGGGTTTAGGGTTTAGGGGAATACTTACTTGAACCATTAATAACAGTAATTCCTGCTAGAGCAACCTTATTTTCTACCAATTGTAGGTACTTAGGACCCCACACCCTAAACGCGAAACCCTAAACCCTATTGTTTCTACCATATAGGTACTTAGGACCCTTTGGGTGAGCCATGTCGATAGAGCCCCTTCTTGGATTCGAAGAAGTACATCCGTACGTCCGGGTAAGTCTCATACGTTACCTTAATATGTGTGCATTGTTAGGCATGTGTGTACACACGCAGAAGGAAGTGTATGTATCTTTGTAGTGTATTTGCGAATTTATGTACTTGTGTACGTAAGTATGTATGTAGAGCAGGCAGACAGACAGACAGACAGACAAACGAAAACCCAAGCCCTAAACCCTAAACCGTATATAGCGGGGAGGGCGAGGGAGGGGATCTCAGGCCCAGGATCGTTCTCTTGATTAAGGTCCCTTGTAGCATCCTTTTTGTGCGGGTGTCGTACTATTTTGGGGACCTGAAGAGGGAATCTAATGTAGAGAACTTCCCAGATGTGTATGTGGGGCCAGTTCTGTCTGATGAACGGACCATTTGTCATTTAGGGTTGCTGTATGAAACTCGAAAGTGCTTGTGTAGTGGCCAGCTGCTGCTTGAGGCTCATAGTATAGACTGCTGCAACAATGCCATCGAGTTGATTTGAAAGCTGATGCTCTTTCCGGAGACGCTGATGTTTGTAGGATGCTCTGACTGTTGCTCCGGCATGCATGCAGCCAGCACGCCTATGCATGCGGGAGCCGAGGCCCGTGTAAACATCCCGAAGACTTCAATGATCCAACAGAGCCTCCTCTGCAAGTGCATTGATTGTTCCAGAAGCTTGTGCGCAGGAGTAGTGGCAGCACAGTGGCACTAGCGGTTCTTGAAGCACAGATGACCAGAATCATTGTTCGCATCACATTCAGAAATCAGAAATGTATCAACGGCTCATCTGAAACCCTCAAACCTGACAGGATCTCCCCCTTCTGACATGGAGGTTGGAAGACTTCCAACTAGTAACGCCTATCCCTGCATTAACCCGCATCAAGGCCCTTGTAGAACCTTATGAAGTTCCCTTAAGAAAAACATAAATGTCTGGATTCTTGGAAACAGACTCCGGCACCACAAACAGACTCCAGAATATTATTCATCTACACACCAATGTTGAACACCTGCAGCTAGGACCTTGGAGCTATGGTTCCTGTGCA